>CM049802.1:8963257-9222672 GCA_027422405.1 Ptychobarbus kaznakovi
TTTCAAAAACTTAAAATCATACAGAATGAGTTTTTTTTGAGAAAGTAAAAATGCACAAAGTTCTGTAAGGGGTAGTTTAGGTGTAGGTTGTGTAGGGCAATAGAAAATACGGGTTGTAAAAAAACCATTATGCCTATGGAATGTCCCCACAATTAACAAAAACAAACATGTGTGTGTGTGTGTGTGTGTGTGTGTGTGTGTGTACTGTAGTCTAATAAACAGTTTCCAATATTTAATCACAACATATAAACACCTTCAAAAATCATTTAGAATATTTTTGGACACATACTAAAGATTATTCCTATTTAAAGAGATAATTTTGCTTAAACTTCTTAATAACAATGTGAACATACTCATAATGGCATTCAGTTGCACTAAAATTGAAACACTTTTACCACACCACACACAGATTTGTGTAAGATATAAGATGCGAGATGAGATGAGCTGCTACTTAGCCTGCTGACACGTCCTGTTGTTCAGTCATACGTCTGATTCTTTTACAAATATACATCAGCAAAAGCCTTAATCACTGGTTGTGTGATTGAGCGCTAATTGCATGCTAAAGGGATCCAGCTCATTTGTAGAGACAGCTTCTCACTTCTTGATAATCTCCAGGCTCTGATGTAGGGAAGTTAGCAAGGAGCTAATTGATTTGCAGTTACTGATAGTGAAAGGAGCTACAACGTGAGAAACCCTTCAGGCGTCTGACTGCATCTAAAAGAGCTTATAACAGCTTTTGTCTTAAAGCTAGGCACACAAATGTCAGATCTCTGTAAGCGTCAGTCAGAAGCCGATTTGACAAGCCTCTTTTCACAAGTAGGTGATAATGTGAAATGTCAACAGAGAAAAATTAAAATGCTTCAAAGAAACTTCTGGTATATTCCAACAAAAAACGAGTTCACTAAGAATTATTTTCATCCACTGTAGCGATGTTCATTTGCATGTGCTATCCGAATTTTTATAGCACCTGATTCACTAAAGAATCACTGTGAACTGATTCACTAAAACAAAAAAGAAAACTAAATATAAAATAAAATAAATATTTGTTCATTAATTGGACATTGCTACTTAATTAAATCTACTTCACTAAAATAATTCAAGAAATCACTGTGAACTTAATCAAATGAATTCATTAAAAAGATCCTTCTCAAAAGAATGAGTCTTTCTTTAAACGGACATTACTACTTCATGAACGAATCACTCATCGATTCATTCTAAACTTAATCAACTACTTCATTGAAAAGATCCTGCTCAAAAGAATGATTCATTTATGAATTTATGATTTTGTACTTAAATGATCCGTCTCAAAAGAATGATATGTTCACAAACAAGACATTGATATATTAAAGTGCTTTGAGTGCCTAGAAAAAACGCTATATAAATGTAACGAATTACTATTATTATTAATTAATTATTAATTATATGAACTTAATCAACCGATTCATTAAAAAGATCCTACTCAAAAGGAGGATTCAATCAGAAATCAAAAATCGCTACTTGGTGTTCGAATCATTCAATGAATAATTGTGAACTTATTCAACAGATTCACTGAAAAGGTCTAACTCAAAAGAATGATTTGTTCATAAATCATAAATCACTTTTTTTGTGAATTGATCATTCTACAAACAGATTCACTAAAATAGTGTAAATTTAAACAAATATTAATTCATGAATGGCATCACTACATAAAAATAATTTAACAACTGATTTAGCAAACTGATTCACTGAAAAGACCCTTAATGTATAAAATGCAAAAAGTGTTTTTAAATATGTTTTATATGATATGCTGCAAAAACACACTCTTTTTCCTCACACACACACACAACACATGCACATACAGTACAACTAAAAGCATTTACATGGATTCCAGGAAGGTGATCCAAGCAGATCGTATAAACACCTTTTCTGAGAACATGAAGCAGATTTGAGGGCCATCTGGCCTGTTCTACCACTATAGCCATTGATTTAGCGCAGGGGTAGGCAACGTCGGTCCTGGAGTGCCTCTGTCCTGTAGAGTTTAGCTCCAACCCTAATCAAACACACCTGAACAAGCTAATCAAGGTATTTAGAATTACTAGGGCTACAGGCAGGTGAGGTTTATTTCAGGGCTGGAGCTAAACTCTGCAGGACATCGGCACTCCAGGACCGACGTTGCCTACCCCTGATTTAGCGCCTAACGGGATTGTGCCTTACACGTCAGCTCCTGACAGCACCAGTGGCTTAATGATATGTGCTCTCACTAAAGCATTACGTGGAGAGCAATGATACATTTACAAGACCTAAACAGTAGCGTAAGGGCAGCGTGTGTGATCGTGTCTTTACTCATGTACATACAGAGGACTGAAACAATTCTCAAACTTATTGAGAGCTGCGGACTTCATTTAAAATTCGACACTGCTCTAAAATACGTCATAGCAATTCACATACATATATATGTATGTACAGTATTTGACATCTTTAAATGTGACATTTTCATGTTCAGGAAGTCTACACTAATACACTTAATTAATGTATAGAAATGTATTTTTTTGTATCTATTAACCTCCAAAAAACCATTACGAAACAAGTTAAAATGACACAGAAATTTTGATCAGTGATGTAAATAAAGTATTGACTAGTTAAATTAGTTAAAAGAACTTCCCATGTCTTTTTTTCAGTTTTGTTATTGAGGTTCATGTTTCATATTGTTTCAGTGAATTGTATATATCAATTTAATATACAACAACATGGAATATATTTTACATACTTTTATACTTTATATTTATATGTGTATATATGTGTATATGTTATAAAACAAAAAACATTTATAAACGTTGATATTTTATAGTTAGATTTTTTTGCTCATAAATGTATTGTATATAAATGTGTGTGTGTATTAATATTCTCATACAGAAAGAAGGTAGATCTAAAATTGTCTGAGTTATGAAGAAAAAATATCAGAATGCCCAACCGCGTTCTCCCCCCACACTAATAAGTGAATTTTGAGGGGTAACCGCAAGAAATAATGAGTGAGAGAAAGAAGAAAAGATGTTATGAGAAATGTAGGAGGAGTTGTGAAGTATGAGAGAGTGGGAGGACTGAAGTTTTATTTACTTTATGCTAATAAGCACTGTCAAAAATCCCTAAGCACATTTAAAGCCCACTGAGATTGAGATCATTTAGAAAGTAGAGGCGGAGAGGAAGTGAGAGGGTGGGGTCAAAAAAAGAGTGATGATAAACTGCAGGGGTGTTAAAATTCGCCTACCCCCACACACACTAAAATAATTGATAGGACAGTTAGTGTCATTCTAGATACTGTATATCCAAATACACTGTCTATTAAAACTCCACTCATAAAATAAACCTATAAAATGTGCATTATCACCCTCCACACATTGTAGATTTGTTGACTTCACACTTTTCCCGAAAACATTTCCCACATCACATGTCTCGTTTTCTTTTTCTCTCCCCAGCTGTCATTATTAATATGACCTTTATGGGCTGTCAGCTTATTCAGGGTGATGTCAATCATCTTTTCCTATTAGTAGAACAACTCTATCAGACACTGTCACCTTTCTTTTTCTTTCCTCCTCTCTGTTCCTTTACTTCTCCTGCATCCAGGTTGTTTGAGAAGGCCTTGTCCTTGTCTGGCCTCTGGAGGCATTTTGGAGTCGTTGGACTGTGAACGCTGTATCTGAGTTCACCTCCACAGTCCCAGGATGCAAAACACTAACTTGCACACACACTTGACAGATGGAATTAAATGGAATATGAAATGAAAGCGCTAATTGTCAGCGCCGTGCCCATTCGTAGCGAACAGAAGCAGTTGTTTGCTCGATTGCTGCTTTACGCCAAGTTTTTAATCTCTGATAAATTAAAAAGGAAAGCAAACTAACAACAGATTATGTGCCAATTTCTCAAGCTTGTTAACAAGGACCATAAAGAACAAAGAAGAATGTGAACGATGAGGGAAGCCTAATTGCGTCGGATCCACTTAGCGCTCGCTGCGAGACGAGCAGAACGGATACAGTAGCATCTGCCAGCGTGTCAGAGATCAGCTGTGTGATATATCAATCTGGCCGCAGCTGAATTTCACCGACATATGTTAGAAGACACAGAATAAAGAAGTACCTGAACCTGACACACACTGTTTTGACTCCTGTGGGACTAATGCACACATCTTCAAAGCATTTGAGAAGTCATATGGAATTTGGAATCAGCTGTGCGTTACGCTCCTACACAAACACGCGGTTTCTGACGCGCTGGATTTTTCGTCTCCTTGAGACACTATCACACACTCAAAAGGTTCGAGCAAAGATGGGGTTGTACTTCAAATTTCCATCAGGCCTGGCACTGGAAGCTCTTAGAGGCTGAAGAGGATCGCTTGCTCTTTACGGAGTCAGTTGAGTTCATGACACGCTGGTCTGATGTCTGATGCTGGGGTTACATCATGAGAGATGACACCAGAAGTATGTTTGGATGGAGGGGAGACAGATAAAGAAAGGAAGCAAGACCTGCAGTGACAGGACTGCAGGAGTGTGCTTGACATGGTTTGGGATAAAGGTAAACTCCTGGGACACGGTGAATGTTGCAAGACTCATAGAGGGCCAAAAAAAATCCATATCCACATACCTGAGTTTCTTGGTCTCTTGGGTTTCAGGTAGCTTACGGTCTCAGACAATATATTTTCAGTGGGTATAGCCAACTATCTCACAATACACACTTATTCCACAAATTAATACATTACATTCATCATGATCATGGTTGTGCTTCACTCAGAATTGAAATTCAAATTTGATTAACATGAACTGAAATGTATTTTAAAATTACAGAATATTAATGCAATAAATAAATAGATAAAATGTAATATATACAGTGCCTTGTGAATGTATTCATACCCCTTAATTTACATTTACGCATTTAGCAGACGCTTTGCGACTTACAGTGCATTCAGGCTATACTTTAAATTTTTTGTCAGTATGTGTTTTCCCTGGGAATTGAACCCACAACCTTTCGCGCTGCTAACGCAATGTTCTACCACTGAGCCACAGGAACACTAATTTTCTTCACATTTTGTTATGTTGCTGCCTTATTTGAAACTGCTTTAAATTACTTTGTTTTGGTCTAAATGAATCTACTCCACCAAGCTACTGTTATAAACATGAGCCTCGTCAGACTGATCGTGGCGGTGGTGTCGCAACAATATATAGTGATATTCTCAATGTTACTCAGAAAACAGGATACAGGTTTAACTCATTCGAAATACTTATGCTTAATGTTACACTGTCAGACACTGTATGTAAAATAAATCTGTCCTATCTCTTGCTCTGGCTACTGTGTATAGACCGCCAGGGCCATATACAGATTTTCTAAAAGAATTTGCAGATTTCCTCTCAGCCCTATTGGTTAATGTTGATAAAGCACTAATTGTAGGAGATTTTAACATTAACGTAAATAATACAAATTATGCGTTAGGACTTGGAGTCAAGCAAAATGTCACCGGACCCACGCATTGTTTTAATCATACGCTAGATTTAATTATATCGCATGGAATTGATCTTACTGATATAGATATCGTACCTCAAAGTGATGATGTTACTGACCATTTCCTTGTATCGTGCATGCTGCATATTACTGATATTAACTATATGGCTCCGCATTATCGTCCAGGCATAACTATTGTTCCAGCCACTAAAGACAGATTCACAAATAACCTGCCAGATTTATCTCAACTGCTCTGTGTACCCATAAATACAAATTAACTAGACAAAATTACTAGCAACATGGGAACTATCTTCTTCTAATACGTTAGAAACTGTTGCCCCCATCAAATTAAAAAAAGGTTTGAGAAAAACGTGCTGCGCCATGGTACAACAGTTATACCCATTCTCTCAAGAAAGAAACTCGTAATCTTGAGCTCAAATGGAGAAAAAATAACTTGGAAGTCTTTAGAATTACGTGGAAAAACAGTATGTCCAGCTATAGACAGGCTCTAAAAGCATATCCGCAAACTTATAGATAATAACTAAAACAATCCAAGGTTTTTATTTAGCACAGTGGCTAGATTAACAAATAAACAGATGTCACCAGATCTAAATATTTCCTCACAGTTTAACAGTAATGACTTTATGAATTTCTTTACTGATAAAATAGATCAAATCAAAAATACAATAACACATGTAGATTCTACAGCGTCTAGTACTTCAGCTTCATTCATCGCACCCAAAGAAAAACTGCAGTGCTTTACAACTATAGGACAGGATGAGCTAAATAAACTTATCACTGCATCTAAACCAACAACATGTTTATTAGATCCTGTACCCACTAAACTATTGAAAGAGTTGTTACCTGTAACAGAAGAACCGCTTCTCAATATTATTAACTCCTCGTTATCTTTAGGTCACTTCCCAAAACTATTCAAACTGGCGGTTATTAAGCCTCTTATTAAGAAACCAAAACTAGATCCTTGTGAACTGGCAAATTACAGACCCATTTCAAATCTTCCGTTTATGTCTAAAATTTTTGAAAAAGTTGTATCTGCTCAATTGTGCTCTTTGCAAAAAAATGATATCTATGAAGAATTTCAGTCAGGTTTTAGGCCCCACTATAGCACAGAAACGGCACTTGTTGAAATTACAAATGACTTGCTTCTTGCGTCAGACCAAGGCTGCATCTTATTGCTAGTTTTACTTGATCTTAGTGCTGCGTTCAGCACTATAGAGATCATGACATACTCATAGATTGATTACAAAACTATACAGGTATTCAAGGGCAGGCTTTAAGACGGTTTCGATCCTACCTGTCCGATCGCTACCACTTTGTTTATTTAAACGGGGAGGCATCTCAATTATCACCAGTAAAGTATGGAGTACCACAAGGATCTGTCCTAGGTCCTCTGCTATTTTCATTATACATGTTGCCCCTTGGTAATATTATTAGAAAATATGGGATTCGTTTCCATTGTTATGCTGATTATACTCAACTATATATCTCAACAAGACCAGATGAAACTTCTAAATTATCTAAGCTAACGGAGTGTGTTAAAAATGTAAAAGATTGGATGACCTATAATTTTCTCCTTTTAAACTCAGATAAGACAGAGATATTACTTATTGGACCTAAAAACAGTACACAGATTCTCTTGGATCACAATTTGCAACTAGACGGATGTACTGTTACTTCCTCTACAGTCAAAAATCTGGGTGTTGTATTTGACAGCAACTTATCTTTTGAAAATCATATTTCCCATGTTACAAAAACAGCATTCTTCCATCTTAGAAACATTGCCAAGCTACGGAACATGTTAAGTGTTTCTGATGCAGAAAAGTTAGTTCATGCATTCATGACCTCTAGACTGGACTATTGTAATGCACTGCTAGGTGGTTGTCCTGCATCTTCAATAAACAAGCTACAGATAGTACAAAATGCTGTGGCTAGAGTCCTTACCAGGTCAATAAAATATGATCCTATTACTCCAATTTTACAGTCTCTGCACTTGCTACCTATTAAGTTTCGTATCAGTTACAAAATATATTATTTACCTATAAGGCCCTAAATGGGTTAGCTCCTGCGTACCTAACAAGTCTTCTATCACGCTACAATCCAACCTGCTCCCTAAGGTCGCACAACTCTGGACTAATTCCTAATACCTAATACCTACCTAATACGTAGAATAGCAAAGTCCACTAAAGGAGGTAGAACTTTTTCATATTTGGCTCCCAAACTCTGGAATAGCCTTCCTGATAACGTTCAGGGTTCAGACACACTCTCTCTATTTAAATCTAGATTAAAGACACATCTCTTTAGCCAAGCATTCATATAATGCATCTCATAATCTTGTACTGCAGTTATATCTGATCAAATGCACATTATTATGCTTTAGCTTTGGGTTGAACAAATAATTTTTGCTTGGATGGAACAGCAGCTACACTAACTATGTCTCTATTTGTTTCTCTGTTTCTGCCACAGGATTAACATTCCGTGCTAACTAGAATTACTCAAGCTTCAGTCTGAATCCAACCCTTAAATGATCCGAGATGACCAAACACCTGTGAAGAGATGATGCCAACCCCTCAGAGAATATACAGAATTAACCAAATGTTGCCATAAGTTAAATATATTAAGTTTCTGCAATATATACATCTATTGTAGAAACTTAATTTCCTGTAAAGCTGCTTTGCAACGATTGTATCGTGAAAAGCGCTATACAAATAATCTTGAATTTAATTGAATTGAATTAATGTGGTGATACTAAAAATGTAAAAGAATAAGATTAAACTTGAGTGTTTGAAACAAATGTTATAACAACTGCAACATTTTCTCCATTTCATTTAATTCAAATAGATAGCCTGGTTTGTATTCTGGGGCTTCAGGGGGTCCAGTCTTGGTCTGGATTTTGCTGTTTTCTGGGTGAGGATCCCATCTGCTTCTTTCCTCTTTCCTATCTCTCAATCTTGTTCCTCTGCGGTGTTGTCCTGATTCATCTCTCCTTCCCTCGTCCCTCCTCTCTTTATCTGCTTATCAAATCAGTGGTCGGAGAGATCTGTAAGTGTGTGCGCGTGTGTCCCTGTGGACAAAAGAGCTAGAGGGGGTGAATTCAGGTCGACCTGGTGCTTCAAGCCGAGCTGAGTCCTCCTGGGACCTCAGAGTTAATAAGACAAGTTTTAATTAATTTTCCCTCTATCAGGGGAGCAGAGAATGAGAAAATGGAGCACGAGCTCCAGAGGTAATGAGAACCCTGTCGGTCTATCCCAAGACACTTGCCCAGGACCGCAGCCTTCAGTAAATGACTTCAACCTGAAAATCCCAGGATCTAACTGATACACAGTAACCACACACTCATTTGTTAAAGGGAACACAGTACTTTAAAATGGCCAATGGCCTTCTTTCTATGTAACACATGTGAAATGTAAGTATACTTGAATAAATCTGAATTACTTCTATTGCAGATTTGAAAAAACACCCCATGCCCGCTATGGACATCTCTCCACACAACTATTAACACCTCCACCAACCCCCCTCTCCCCCACACCTGCCATTCAGATCAGCGAAGACGGGGTGTGCCAGGTCTTCCGGAAGCAGAAAAGGAAAAAAGCTCCAGGCCCAGACGGCGTCACACCAGCCTGTCTGAAATCCTGGCCCCCATCTTCACAAAAATCTTCAAAAGATCACTGGAACTGTATGAAGTCCCTTCATGCTTCAAAGAATACACCATCATCCCCATCCCAAAGAAATCCAAAATTACAGGACAAAATGACTACAGGCCTGTGGCTCTAATGTCTGTGGTCATGAAGTCATTTGAAAAACTGGTGCTGGCCCACCTGAAGGACATCACTGGTCCCTCGCTGGATCCTCTTCAGTTTGCCTACAGAGCAAACAGGTCTGTGGACGATGCAGTCAACATGGGACTGCATTATGTTCTGCAACATCTAGACAGACCAGGGGCTTATGTGAGGATCCTGTTTGTGGACTTCAGTTCGGCCTTTAACACTATCATTCCAAACCGCCTCCTGCCCAAACTAACTCAGCTCTCCGTGCCCACCTCTGTCTGTTAATGGATCAATAGCTTCCTGACAGCCAGGCAGCAGCTTGTGAGGCTGGGAAAATTCTCATCCAGCACCCGTACGATCAGCACTGGAGCTTCTGAGGGCTGTGTTCTCTCCCCACTGCTCTTTTCCCTGTACACCAACGACTGCACAAATAAAGACCCCTCTGTCAAGCTCCTGAAGTTTACAGACAACACCACTCTGATCGGCCTCATCCAGGACGGTGACGAGTCTACTTACAGACATGATGTTAAGAAGCTGGCTGTCTGGTGCAGTCTCAAAACAGTGGAGATGATCGTGGACTTCAGGAGAAACCCCCCTGCTCTCCCCCCACTCACCATCATGAACAACATTGTGACTGCAGTGGACTCATTCAGGTTCCTGGGCACCACCATCTCCCAGGACCTGAAGTGGTACAATCACATAGACTCCATTGTAAGAAAGGCCCAGCAGAGGCTGTACTTCCTTCGAGAGCTGAGGAAGTTTAATCTGTCACAGGAGCTGTTGATACAGTTCTACTCTGCCATCATTGGATCCGTCCTCTGCACATCAATATCTGTCTGGTTCAGCTCAGCTACCAAATCTGACCTCAGAAGACTACGGAGGGTAGTCCGGACTGCTGAGCGAATCATTGGTACAACCCTCCTCACTCTCCAAGAACTGTACTTATCCAGAGTGAGCAAAAGGGCTGGCAAAATCACTCTGGACCCCTCACATCCAGCAAACTCCCTCTTTGAACTGTTACCGTCTGGTCGACGCTACAGAGCTCTGAGCACCAGAACGACCAGACACAGGAACAGTTTCTTCCCTCAAGCAATCCATCTCATGAACAATTGACAATTATTTTGGTACACACAGTATTTATACACTTATATGCTTATTTATCTAACACACATACTTAGTCTACATTTCAATTGCACATAATATACAAGTACATACAATTGTCAATTTGTATATTGTTATTCCTTAGTTGCTTGTTCTTTTTAATAATTTTTATTATCTGTGTTTTTGTTCTGTCACTTTCATTCTGTTGCACTGCAGTAGCTTCTGTCACGAAAAACAAATTCCTCGTATGTGTAAACATACCTGCAATAGAGCTGATTCTGATTCTGATTCTGAATCTCACTGGCAAATATATAATACATTTTTTGCACAAATTAAGTAAGCTTCTGTCTATGGAACAAGATTATTGCTCTCAAAAGGATGCAAAATATATTGGTACTATAGCAATTATCATCCAACATTAGATAAAAAAATTCATAGATTTATAATTTCAGTTAATGTTGTATATAATTATCCATCATCATTTCCCTTTTTATATTTAAATGAAATTTGCCATTTAATGCTCACTTAAAGTTAATCTTTAAGAACACTAATAATTTAATAGCACTGTTAAATGTAATATTTAGCCAATCTTGAGAAAAATATGAATTTCTCATATTGTACATCATAATGTTTTGATGTCTAAATTCACTTATGGCATTTAAAATGACTCACTTCAGGTTTTATATTTATTTTATTATTTTGTTTTAGTTTAGTTTTTCATTTGTTTACTTTATTACTACAATAAAGAAATAAAATATTATATAATTTTAATTTATCATATAGTGCATCCCTATACTTCCATATGAAAGATAATTTCATAATTAAAAACCCTTCTCCTTTACATTAAACCTAATATCCCAATTCTTAACATAATTGGAAAAAAAATAGATCTCTTATTCATTCAGATCCCATTCTAACCAGTCAAGAGGCAATTAACAGCACAACATTTCTCACAAGACAGCTAATTGTAAAGACTTTATTAATAGGAGGGTTTCAGTAAACAAATCATTCCTTTCCTCGGCCATGACGGCATCCTGTAATTCATGTTCATCTTCATGTATTTCTGTCTAATGGAAGAAGGAATTGACCCCATGGTGTGCGTGCACACATTTAATTGTTTGATAGCGGTGGTTTAAAATTGGAATAAAAAGCAAGCTGGAATAAATTAAGATCTGTTTTACTTCATCAGTTTTTAATCAGATGATACATCATGTTCGCTTGCGTACTCTGGCTAATTATCATTGGTGTTTTTTTATGTTTATTCCGCAGCTGAAAGAAACTGAAAGGAAGGATTTATTCTATTCCCTAAATATATATCCCTAAATATTTATTATATTCTATTCTATAGAATAAATATATTTATTCTTAATTTTCTTAATTTCATTAGACAGATCTTAATTTATTCCTGATCTATACTGTTATTTGTAAAGTGTCTAAACGTGTATAATGTTATTTATTAAACGTGTATTGTAAACGTGTATTTGTTAAATGTGTCAATAGTATTCTGCACTGTCTGGAGCACGCTCCCAAGCTTTTCACTCGTCACGGCACACGTGCTGTTGGTGATGTGACAATAAAAGTGATTTGATTTTGATTTTATTTTATTCCCTATCTCTTTGAGACTGCAGAATGCATACATCGTCTTGCAATCTTAAAAAGTATAGTAAATCTACTGCTTGATGTTTCCAGCTGCTTCCAAGGAATTCACAAATTATAGCTAACGAGTTTTCATTCTAAGAGTGAAGGTGGTCTTGTGGTTAATTTTTTTTTCAACGACCGCATCATGGACAGCTTGTTAAGGCTGGTTGTCACATCTCACATAATTACCTTGAATCCTGCAGAGTGAGAAATTCCATCCAGTAAAGTCAATTCATTAAGTAAGGAAAAAAGGGAAATTTAATTTTGCATCAATTACATGCAAATAATAAATGAAAAAAAATCAATGAAGACTTTTTGACGTTCAGAAGTCAAAAATACAAAGGGCCACAAACATTTTTTTTTTTAAAGAAACTGAACTTTTAGATACATATTTTCTCAGTAGATGTCAGAACAGGTTCCAAGAACATGTCAATTTTTTCAGATTACTATTCTTACTTTTCAGTGATGTGTCACATTACTCACAGAAACAGCGCTGTACATGAAGGTATCATCTTTTAAGGGTGACAGTAAATCAAGCTGGCTCTCTGAGAACCAGCGTTTATGTTGCAAGTCAAAAATCTGGCAATAGTACACAGGATTAGACAGCAGGATATTACATATCCCAATTGATGGCGACGAAGAAAAGTAAATTATGCGATGGTTTTGGGTGTGCGTAACCTTGCACCTGTGGATCTTCAGTTCTTTGTTTTCATCTTCAGTCCTCAAATGCTTCAAGGAACCAATTATTGGTTAATCTGGACAAAACCGACAGGAAATAGGAGCTTGAATGACAAAACAACCAACCCAAGTTTTTAAAGTGACTTTGATTAAAACAGACTATTTTATATACAAAATATTTAGGCCTAAATGTAAATATTATGTCCTTGAATTGCATATAACATTTCCATATTTTTTTTATTATGCCGTTTCAATGACAATATATAAATATAACACAGATTAGTGGTTAAAATTTAGACCTCATTACCTACATGATCTCGTGACAAAAACGTACCTGTGAGAACTTTATCGCAAGACGTGAAATACGTACCAATAAGTACATATAACTGCAGGTTTCAACAGAAATTAAAACTAGAGCCGGTAAAACGGTGAGCACTTGTAATCATTCTCATACACAGTTATGATTACAGCTCCATATGTTTCACTTTCCAGACAACAAGCTGACACAGAATTGGACTTAGGATGCAGAATCCTTGGGTACAAATCCCATGAATAACATGATTCACGATGAAACAGCTGAAAGAGAGAAAAACAAGCTAAAACGTATGCTTGCAATTGCAGTTATATGTCACATTCGCTGTTGTTCATTCTATCGGGTAGGTTTAGGTGTAGTGCAGATTGTACGTTATTTTAAGACATAACTGAGCATTAGAGTTATAGCACCACTCAACAGACATTTCAAGTCACAACTGCGGTGACACGTACAAAACCAGCGTCACATAAAACGTAGCATATGTAGATTATGTAGATTCACCTTTACTGATAAAAAAAATAAACTCTTTTCGCGCCACTCAGTGGACATTTTACACCGAATATGTCATGAAACGTACATGGCGGTACGTATTTCACGTCTTGCGCAGAAAATTCCCACAGGTATGTTTTCTTCTTGAGATCAGGTTGCTCAGTACAATACGATTCCAGGAATACAGTCAACTTTTAATGACAATGTCCTATGAATTAATGTCTCAGTAACTCATTGTTGTTGCTGCTGTTTTTATATTCAATAACACAGTATTGCATAACACAAAATACTGTGTCCTTACTGTGACCTAACTTACACGAAAGTTGATCTACTCTGACTGAGAGAAAATAGCATCTAAACAGACTGAGAACATCCAGGAAAGCAAAACACACACAAAAAATGTATCTCTTTGAGACCTCGTAACCGACAAATGACATTTCACACCATTCTTAATGTGTATTCAGTGTCCCGTTTTCTAAATTTGATCTAGCCACAGGAATAGAATACTCTAGAGATGAACAAGACCGCAATAGTCAGCAATATCCTGCTCCAACAAAAGAGGATTTATTTACAGTAACTATGTCATGGCTTCCACAGTTCCAACTAAGTTTTCAGCATTGATAATAATAGTAATATTTCTTGAGCACCAACTCGGCCTACTACAATGATTTCTGAAGGATTGTAAGAATCTAAAGGCTGGAGTAACGGCTGCTGAAAAATCAGCTTTGCATCACAGGAAAATTACATAATATATTAAAACAGAAAACAGTGGGTTTAAACTGTAATATAATAATAATAATACTTTTTTAATCACAAAAATTCAGACTTGGTGAGCATAAGAGACTTTGCAAAATATGCACAATTCTTAAAAGATGGACACAAGTTAATCTTTAAAAACACTAACAATTTAATAACAACATTAGCTAATCTTAAAATGAATATAATTTTTTTTATCTTGTGGTTCATTAATTCACTTGTAGCTATTAAAATAAAATCAGTTTTTACTGTTTTATTTTAAATTAATTTTTACTTAAATAGTAGGCCAACAGAATTTTAATAATGAGCCAATGGCCACAACATCAAAATAATGATCAGATTATTGATAATGGTATTATTTGAAATTAGTACATCACTAACCACATAAATAACAGACTGATATGCAGCAGAGTTGAGCGTCATTCGTTGCATCAGTCTTTTTAAATGGAACACCAACAAAACAATTGCTTGAAACGAAAGCATAAACGCTTTCAGAGGGAAGCTTGTTACCAATAACACAAATGGGAAATTAAAATGATCAACATTAAATTAAAATTAAAACGTTTTCAGGATAAATATCCAGGAGGCAAATATTGCAGACAATAATGCTTAATAAATTGAGAGAAGCAGAAATCATGATCGCGATTAATTGTGCAACCCAATGGATAGAACCAATACTGAACTAATTTGAATAATGACGCTTTTGTCTTTTAAAGCTGCTTTACAGAAGAATCTGAGTTTATCAGTGTGAAACTGTATTGTATAATGCGCTATAGTCCAGCTTGACCAGCTAAAACCCAACAGCCTATGTTCTAAAACACAGCTACAATACAATCTTAAGCTAGATTTTACAACAGGAAGGTTGAACTTTTCAGTGCCACTAACGGCCTCAAACTATTTTTCCATCCTTAATGCCACAAACAACGCAAACTTCAGAAAGTACAGTGGCGGTACAGTGACCGTTGCAGTTTCCAATGAAATTATAAAAACCTTTGTGTCCAACTCCCAGAGGTTGTTTAGCAAACCAATTTAGACTACATTGCAGTATTTTTTCAGCTCTTGCTATTTAAGAATACAATATGCATCATACGGTCCACGGACGAGCCATCTGGGGCTGAGTCTAGGTTGCCTCCTCTGCTTTGTGCTTACGACCGTAATGCATCCTTTTTTTGATAATAAATCTGCAAACTACTGCCAGTCTTTTACACAAATACCCTCTTTTTTCTTTCTCTCTAGCTAGGTCCTTGACAGAAGTCGCAGTTGCAGTTCCTCAGGGCCGGCGTTCAATAATTAGTTTCGCTTTAATGGCTGCTGGGAGGGCCGAGGGATTCCTGTAATCCCTGCATCTGCTCACCTCTTACCGCTAATCTTCCCGGTCTATCTACAGCCGACACTTTCCCAGCGCTGAGCCTACAGGCAGTGATAATGAGGTACGCAAGCCCTCCCACACACAGACTTGCTTCTTCCCGGCCCCTTGACTGCTGAACTTCCACAGATTTCTTATCCTGCTAAATGCGAACACACAAGCTCGCACAAAAACATTTGCATTCGCACATGCTTGTTTAAGTAATTACAAACGGATGCAAATTCGGCTACACACCAACCTTTCTAAGCTTCTTTTACTACAGTTCGCCCAACGTACACTAAAGTGCTACCAAAGTCTGTGTTTTCCTATGTCTTTCCTCTCTGTCTCTTCAACCATTATCTGTAGGGGAGAGCGAAGTACCTAAATGCTCTCTCAATGCTCTCCGGCACACCTGGCTCGTTAGGAAGCCTAGATTATCTCTAATTAGTCTCTAATTCTGGCCAGGCAGAGCCCCACCCTCCACAGGTGCTGACACTAAACAGCCTCATTAATATTGCTAGCGGAGCAGAATGCGCCGGCGAAGATCAAACAGGCCTTAATTGAGCCTGGCTTAACTTTATAAAGCTGAGCAATTGAGGAGGAGGGGGCCTTGGGTAATCACTCAAAATTAAGGCAAATTCACACATATTTGATAGAAACTTCATGTCTGAACAATAACAGAGAAGATAAGCAGGCCGCTTTCAAGACCACCCAGATGTACGGTGCATGAAACCACACAGCCAGCAGGCAAAACGCTGCTCCTGGTTTATTTTGTATTGCCCCCATTAGGATCGTAATGGCTTCGTTGGACTGTCTGGTGCTCTTTCACCCTCCTTGTGTGCAGAAAAAGGCTCCATTATGTCTCATTTCCATTGTGCTAATGAGGTTAGACCAGAGGACTCGCCTTAAGAACAACAGCATGTCCGACTCATTCAAGACACTGTAAGATGTCAGTTCCTTCATAACTTTGACTGACACTTCAGAGTCCATTAAAGTCCAAAATGTAATTAGATTAACTTGGACTGACAACACAAAACCCTCTAGGTTCACTTTGATTTTTACATTCTGAATAAAACAAAATAAACGCTTGACAATGTAATGCATAAAAGTGAAGACTGAAGAAAATACTCCTGTAATATCATTGTACTGTAGAAGGAAAAAAATGTTTATTAGTAATAATTAACATTCTACATAAAATAGAATAGACAATTTAATAATAATAATATTCTATTTATTGTTGTTCTATTATTCAATATTATATTTTTCATTAATAAAATATACTTTTTATATCACCAGATATTTTCTCAAGCATTTCTTACATAATAGTTATAATAATAAACCATTATCGTCAACAAATCTTTCTATTTGCAACAGGAAATAGAATGTTTTTTGCAATTCAATACAGTATTTATTGTGTAAAATTATTTTTATTTTATGTAAAAAAAAATTTTTTTTCATTGTTGTTATATTAATATTAGATTATTTACACAATAGCAGTATAACAATAGTACATTATTTGTCTTAATTTCAAAATATTTAACAATCATATTTCATAATAGTAATAATAATAATAATATGTTGTTGTATTTCTTAATATTATAATATGTTGTTTATAGTTTTCCTGTTATTTAATAATAGATTTTTACAATACAATAGCAATATAAAAGTAAAATATTTATCTTTTAATATTTCTTAATATTTTCTTAATCTTATATAATAATACTAATAATCATCATCATCGTCTTAAACAAATCTTTCTACCTGCAGCAGAATGTAGAGATGAGAAATCCTTGTCTGTGATCAGAATTTAGAGATTCCTTTTTACCTGCAGCAGTGTATTTTATAATTAATCATCAATAATAATTTGTTACATGTATATAGCGCTTTTCTGGGTACTCTAAGCACTTTACATAGAAGGGGGAGAATCTCCTCAACCACCACCAATATGCAGCATCCACCTGGATGATGCGACGGCAGCCATAGTGCACCAGAACGCCCACCACACACCAGCTTATTGGTGGAGAGGAGACAGAGTGACGAAGCCAATCGGTGTATGGTGATGATTAGGAGGCCATGATGTTCAGAGGTCAATGGGCGAATTTGGCCAGGATGCCGGTTGTTACACCCCTACTCTTTTTCGAAGGATATCCTGGGATTTTTAATGACCAAAGAGAGTCAGGACCTTTATATTGTCCCCATCACTATACTGGGGCATTTGGACCCACACAGACCACAGGGTGAGCACCCCCTGCTGGCCTCACTAACACCTCTTCCAGCAGCAATCTAGTTTTCCCAGGAGGTCTCCCATCCAGGTACTGACCAGGCTCAACCCTGCTTAGCTTCAGTGAGCAACCAGTCTTGGGCTGCAGGGTTATATGGCTGCTGTAATCCAATTTTAATCCAATTTGTGTAAAAAAAATGTATGAAAAACAATGTGTGAAACTGGTGCATTATTTCTGATTCATCTATCACACAAGAAATGGAAGACCAAATAGATCACATACATACGACAGTATGCATACAATGCAGCAACGTACGAGCAGAATGCTAGTAGGTTACTGTATTCAGAACACAACCAATACATCAGTTGTTTACACATGCACACTCTATTCAAAGATCAGGACTGCAGTGTTCATTACTTCTACAGTAACCTTATAAAAAGCCAAACATGAGGAGGAAACTCATAATATGTTCATTACTATGCTAAAATAGCACCAGTTTGTGTAAATGGGATACACAACCTTGAAATGGTCAAGGCTCTATTACAGCATTGGGCTGGTGGAAAAAGAACAGGGCCACAAACATCGTGACCCTTCATCCCCCACTACGCACATCATGTAATGGTTTTTCTCTCTTTGCATCTCCTCCCCCCCCCCCCCCCCCCAATGCATTTCAGGTCTATCCATCTCTTTGCCTCGAGTGCCCTGAACCCCCTGACCTGCCGGGGATGAAAGGCCAAAAAAAAGACAGGGAAAAAATAGATATAGGCCTAGAGAAAATGAAAGAGGAAAGAAGAGGGCAGAAGATTGAGGGGAAAAGTTTAAAAGAAAAAAATGTAGAGGACAGAATAAGAGCAGATCTCAAAAAACTTTTTTTTTTAGCTTGACAGACCAGAACAGAACGAAAATCCTGTATGCTGTTATTTTGTCATAAAAAGCAATCATTGCTAAAAAAAAGCAACAAAATGTACTATATAAGTAGCTTATATAAGTCATATACTATAATAAAAGTATAATTTTTGGACAGCATTAGACGTTTTTTATTTAATAATAATGATGATAATATAATAATAATTTTTAACAATAAAAACAATAATTATTATTATTACATAAAAAATTTAATTATTAGTATATACTCTAATAAATTTGCTTTTGCTTGCCGCGATAGACGGTAGCACCGGTGTTAAAAACACCGTGTCACTTGCCACCGTGGCACCGTCCCTCACAGTCGTTTAGATTTTTTTTATAGTAATAAAATAATTTTGTTCTTAGAGGACACTAAATTAAAACTGAACTCGGCTGCTCAATCGTAGGGGATTGCCGCGGCTGTCCGACCAATTTCGCCACGGGATTAATTTCCTGAACACAACGCGGTAACAGCTGTGCATTTGAACTGGAGCGGGACCAACCCCGTTCCCGACGTCTTTCAGAACAGTATCAGCGCTTTATTCATCGAGCTCCGGTACAGCCTCTCGGTCCGTTATGCGCCGCTGCACGTTTTTATTTGCTTGAGCACAGCATGGCATGGCTCAGAGGGCTAGCAGATATAATATACGCTCTCACAGAACAGGCAGGTGCTAGTGACAGAGCAGAATAGGATGGAGCAAAGTAGATGTCTTTGAGGACGTTCAACTCGTTTTCCTTTTTTTCTTTTTTTTTGTAAGCTTATCCTATCATTTAAATGACAGACTGTCGATTTATTTATTTTCTCTGGCACTTCTTGTTAACAGCAAGATGTTAAATGTTTAGTATTTTGACAAGACTTAAAATGCTATTAGGGTAAACCTACATTTTTTTCTATTGTGTTGTAGGCTTAGCCTAAACTAATTATATCCTGACAAAACAAATAAAAATAAGGATTACAATTTTGATATAACTTTTTTCTCTCTCTGTGACACTTTATTCCGTGTTGGCAGCAAAATGTTATTGACATTTTTCTGTCAATAAATCAAGACTCTTGACAAGACGAATAAAATAAATAAAATTTTGTGCAGACTAAACTTTTATTTGTTGGCCTATATCTGTCTCTTTCATCAGAAATGTGAACAAATATATTGCGGGAGCGGGAGCGGGTGGGTGCAGAATAAAACTCAAACAGTCCCGAGCAGACCTCTGCTGTCAGATAAGTGAAGAGAGATGACACAAGAAGAGTGAGGTGAGACATTTTTGTTAAAAGAAGAAATACTAATGCAATATGGCACCTCTTATAAATGGTTCTACATAGCACCCTCTGTATTTGACAAGCCATAGATCCTCACAAACACTTTATAAAACACTCGTGCTATATATACACAATTTTGGTTTGTGCATGTGTACACGTACAATTATAACAGACATCTTGTTGTCTATATAACATTTTTTTTAAGCTTCAAAACGTTAGTATACATACAGCCGAGAGCAGTTGTATCATATGTATCATTTATGGTGTTCATTTTTATAGTGTTTTGCTGCTCCGATTTCTGTTCATAGTTTTTATTTTGTGGATCATAAAAGTTTGGAATGACATTAGCGAATGGTGAGTAAAAAAAAAAAAAAAAATAATGACCTCATTTCGATATGTGAACTTTACAGGGTCCTTCAAACGACCCCCCCCCACCACGGTAAGGTGGCTAAGAAATTCCACAAACAGGAGGATGAGCGGTTTCAGTGAGCTTTGGCAATGAGCTACATATACAGAAGGTGTTAAGCCTCTCTGAAACCCCCCATACACAAACCTGCAATAGCATTTGAACTCCAATACGGCCACATGCCAAGTGAGAAATTACATTAGCTGAGTAAATAATGTCCAGAGCTCTTCCCATCCACCCTTCCATTTGTTCAATCAATTTCCATCTCCGTATCATCCTGTCTCAATATGACTTTCCCCAGGCAAGGGCTGTGTGGGTGATCGATCACCAAAAGAGTTCAGAACTGAAATTGAAATTGAAATTGAATGACGCCTCCATTATAAGCGCCAAGGATCAATGTACAAATGCAAGAAGGTGCTGGCAAGATTAATTAATAAATTCATTGATTGCTTAAGAGGGACACGATAGGGAGCATTAGGAAGTCTCTTTTTTTCTTCTATAAGAAAGCGATAATCAATTTTGAAGTCGATGTCCTCTGCTGTCTCATGAGTGTCATGGGCACAGTTCAATAAGTACTGTTCCCACCTCACATCTCCCTGGGACATTTTGAGGACAGGCATATTATCGAGAGGAAAACAAAATCCAAAATAATTTAAAAGGAATTTAAGGACAAGGGTTTGTTACTCTGTCTTTTTAAGACAGCAGCAGTACCGCTGCTCCCTATGCATAGTATGCAAGTTTGCGTAGGGCACCAACTCCCAGGGGGGCACCATCCCAGGTACTCAAAAAAAATTTAAAAACACTTTCGTTCTATATTAGCATTACAATTAACATAATATGCGTTTTACTGATTCAAAATTATATCTTAAATTCGGCGCCGAAAAAGAAAAAATGAAGCATGATGATATTAAAAAAGGAGAGAAACCTGTATCATTAATAACGTGTTTTAGAAAAAGATATTTGGTGGTTATAAAAACTAATCATGTTAGCCTTGGTAACCACACATTGAATAATTATATGGTTTTTAGCATTGAAAAACAGAGAAACTTACAAAAATAATAGTTTACATAATCATACAAAATAGCCTTTAACTATTTAGATATTTGCATACATATTTAAACAAAAAAAACTTAGATATTTGCATTACATATTTTTACAATGCCTGTAAAGTGAGCCAAAGGCCTGGTACACTTACAGAACGATCAAGTCCTTTAATATTGACCAAACATTTAGGCTAATTTTTGGCCACCTTTTTGCGATAGAAATGCTACTGCCTCTATCTTCAAAACATGTGGACATCACAACTCTTACAAAAAATAACCATGGTTTTATCGTGGTAAAACTGCTCAATTTTCTTTTGTGTGATTTCTGAATGCTTGAGACTATAAAATCAACCAGACAACTGTATAAAATAATAGCCATAGGTAACTGTCTAATTGCAATTTGAAAAATAATACAATTGAATTATAATTTATTCATTGATTTACTTTTAGATTTTATTAAAGTTCTATTTTGACCCCTATAGTGGATGTATTTTTTTTTTGTTTAATTTACATCCATAATATTTGGGGGAGGGGGCACAACAATACAATTCTACTTAGGGCACCCATTTGGCCAGCAGCGGCTTTGGACAGCAGACAATGTTCTCTGCTGTTTCAGCCTAAAAAAAAGCTACCCAGAAAAGAAAGATGGGAACTTAAATCATAAAATTCTGGGGGACATGGTGTCAAGATGAATACATATCACACAGTTGGAAAATGTGAAGACTGGCATGCTCTCAGCACAAGGACAGCAAAAAGCTATTTGGAAACAGTGCAATGTTAATTTCACCGGCCAGGTAAAAATATAGATTTTTCCGATCAATCGTGATCTTCATTTAAACAATCAAATTGAATGAAAAATGGCAACATTTGTCTTTCTAGAGTTTTGAATGCAAAAGCAAACCAGTCCAGCCTGATTCCCAAAACAAATTACTCTTAGGAACTGGTTGTTTTTAGTGAATCAAAAACATACAACTCCACAAGGGAAGCCCGATTCCCTGAAGATATCCCTCAGAGCCAGTTCTTTCAATGAATAGTTAGAAAAAAAAATCTCGTTTTTGGTTTATATCAGTCTGAATCAGTACAATTTACAGTATAAGCATTGCCACAATTTTCTTCAGATGTAAGTTGATATTACAACTGAAATAAACCTGAATAAAGTCAAATGAAATGAAGAGGCTGAGAATTGAACAAAATTTTGTATTGATAAGCAGCCATAGTACTGAATAAGGCAAATCCTAAGCCTAATTTGCATATAAAGCAGGCATCTTTGTGCTGATAAAATGACAATGACTTAATAGGCTTTAAACAAAGAGGAAAGAGGAAGTGCATCTGCTTGTCTGAAAAGGTGTTAACAGCAGTATAAACTGATGGGGATATATATGGTGCAATGATACAGCCTTTTTTATAGAATACAGAAGTTTGTTGAACACAACCTACATTAAACACTCACAGATCTATTTCAAAATATTTAGCGCAGGTTAAACTGGATTATGATGGTAAGCGAATAAAATGCAGGTTTTAACAGTAAAATGTGCCATCCAAAACACCAGAACCCCTTTAGTAAAATCGTTCCAGTATGCTTTGAGACATTTTGCATTGGACTGCTCATCCAAAGTGCAGAGGACAGTCCATAAAGGGCCTAGAGAAGAAGTGTGCATTAGATAAAATACTACAGACCAGTATAAGTCAAATAAATCAACCGCACTCTCTTCAAGCATAGTCTGCAGAGACATTCAATCTTCCTCTCTCTCTCTCTCTCTCTCTCTCTCTCTCCCTCATGGAGGTTTGAGCCAGGTGATGTCATCTGCAAGATAACAGTATTGTCATATCTGATTGATAAAAAAAAAAATGAATGAATCCCTAATCCAGGATTAATTTCAAACCACGTCTTTCACATCACTCCCACATACTTTTTATATCACCAGCTGCTCCTTAGTAATACTATTACAACTTCATGTAACTTGTTTATGCAATACCTAATACCATAAAAAGCTTGTACATGAAAAACAGATACTGTGTCCCTAAAACACATGTACGCCTCCACCTGAAACTGCAGCGAAGAAAAGAATCTGAACAGACTTTGAGTGACATCATCCACGTGCCCACGGGGGAGGTACTGAACCTAATAGAGAATAACTACAATAAAAAAGAAAGCAAGGGAGGTGGAGAAGAGAATGAAGACATGTCAGCGACACACAGCTGGCGAGACGCTCTGCTTGACTTTAGGAAGGGAGGCAGGCGCTCGCCTTACAATTCGACGTTTTTCCAATGAATATGGAACAATCCCATCACGCAACATTAGCCAGATCATTCCGTGGGACTGACGCCGGGTCTCATGACATTGCTCTCTCTATCTCAGGGTTGACACTTCCTCTCTGGAGCCTAGGAAGAAACATGGAAAAGGCACAGTAGGCATCTAATGCTGCAAGACCACCTCATACAATGACAAGAATTCGTCAAGACCCTTCAAATGAGAGAACGGCAGCAGAACAAACCTGCTGTACCGTATACAGCACATTCCTCCTACACTGCTGACACTGGGTCTAATTCACTCATTACTGACTAAATGTCCTACTGTATATGTATAGAAACAACTGAATTCACAATTGGTGCATAATTACTTGATTTTGTTATTGGACACAATGTAATTCTGATGAATTTGTATTATTCTCGTTGAGGGAGCTTAGCAGTTTGTAATTAGCATAATGTAATGGAGGCCATACTTTCATTGAAGATGCAGACATGTAAGGGCAAATATTGTTTGATATGAAGGTTAATGCAAAAAGAATAAGAGAAGTTAAATTTTAACATTAAGTTATTTTAAGATGTATTATTTATAACATTTACATTTACATTTATGCATTTAGCAGACGCTTTTATCCAAAGCGACTTACAGTGCAATCAGGTTATACATTTTTTTGTCAGTATAACTTTATTTCAACATTTACTTTCATGCTGGGAAATCAGATGCTAGTCAAAAATATTAATTTCCTTTATTGAAAAAAACTTAAATGTTAGGAGTAAATTTTAAGCAAAATTACCTGTTGGATTTATATAAATAAAAGTATAAATGTATTGTATATAATTTGGGCTAAATACAGTCATTGTTTTAAGGCCAGGAGTCTGGTGTGGCTTGTTAAAATGTTTATCCTGAATTCATGTCTAATCTAATATCTAAGATGGCGCCGTAGATAGCAGCTACAGTGCTTGGCTTTTCAGTGTTTGTTTTGTCTTTGTTAGTTTTTCCTATTTTTTGTTTCTCAAACACGATCAGTTTTACTAGGGATGAACTGCTGAACATTCGGCAGAACCCACCTCACAATCTTTTACCGGATTTTGATTATTCGGACGTTTTAATGGACATTGTAGTCGGGGGAGCGGCGGCGCTGTTTAGACACTACAGGCAGTAGTTCTTTCGATGGAAAGTAGTTAAAGCCAGTTTGAAAAGTCGCTAAATGTCGCTAGATGACGTCGTACGCATAATTAGCATATTCATGACGTCATCGCGTCGTCTTGCCATGTGACATGTGTTTGTCTCTCTGTGCTCATACTGTATTTTAATGCAGCCAAATTCTCAATAAAACTGTTTTCCTTTATATATTTTACTGTTTCTGTTGTCAGTCAACGGGATAAATATGAAATAGTGACTGAAAAACAGCCCTTTAACCAGCTCTCCCTTCCAAGAAGTTAGTCTGCACAAAAATCCTAATTTATAATTGTATTGAGCCGTCGTCTGATGAAATCAATAATACACACAAGATAAGACAAGACAATTCCTGTACTGTGACGTCGGCTATATTTGCATGTAAAATTATAGAAGCAACATAATATCTGTTTTAACTGAACAGGGCTGCTCCTCTCAGACACTCACTGAACAGAGCAGATGCAGAGAAAGAGCTGCGTGCATGCTGATCTCGCGCTGTTGCGGCTGTACCAACAATCACAGAGACTGGCTAAAGTTTGTCCAAGAAGTCACTAGATTTGTCGCTAGTCGCTTTTGGGGAAAAAAGTCACTAGGGGGGTCTGAAAAGTTGCTAAATATAGCGACAAAGTCGCTAAGTTGGCAACACTGACTACAGGACGTGCAGGCGGGAGAAGTGAGTCGGCGTGCTGGTGAAGCTTCGTCAGCGCGGACTTAGAACGCTGTTGCCTAGCATCCATCTAGCGAATCTCCGCTCTCTACCCAACAAAACGGACAAACTCCTTCTGCTCTCCCGGACGAATAAGGATTTCTCAAACTCTGCTGCTCTGTGTTTAACGGAAACCTGGCTGAACGATGCCATACCGGACAGTGCATTAAATCCGCCGTGTTTTCAGCTGATCAGATCAGACCGCAATGCAAAATCAATGGGGAAATCATGCGGAAACAGGACATGCTTTTACATCAATGAGATGTGGTGTACAGATGTAACCGTGTTAAAGAAGATGTGCTGTTCTGATCTGGAAACGCTCTTCATTAGTGATTAACGTGTTAATAGTTTATTAACGCGTTAATCACGCGTTAATAAAATTAGTGCTTTGACTTTTAACTTTGACAGCACTAATATATATATATATTAAAGGTTAGGGGGCGACTGGGTAATAGTAAACCACTTTTTTTCTTTAGGACTACACCACTGCTGGGCACCACAATTTCTCAGAACCTGAAGTGGGACAATCACCTTGAGTCCATTGTGAAAAAGGCCCAGCAGAGGCTGTACTTCCTTCGCCAGCTGAGAAAGTTCAACCTGCCACAGGAGCTGCTGAAACAGTTCTACTCTGCCATCATTGAATCTGTCCTCTACACGTCAATAACTGTCTGGTTCAGCTCAGCTACCAAATCTGACTTCAGAAGACTACGGAGGGTAGTCCGGACTGCTGAGCGAATCATTGGTACAACCCTCCCCACTCTCCAAGAACTGTACTCATCCAGATTGAGCAAATGGGGCAAAAAACAGTCTGTCTGTCTGTGTGTGTGTGTGTGTGTGTGTGTGTGTGTGTGTGTGTGTGTGTGTGTGTGTGTGTGTGTGTGTGTGTGTGTGTGTGTGTGTGTGTGTGTGTGTGTGTGTGTGTGTGTGTGTGTGTGTGTGTGTGTGTGTGTGTGTGTGTGTGTGTGTGTGTGTGTGTGTGTGTGTGTGTGTGTGTGTGTTTATTGGATTATTGGAATTTATAACTTATAATTTTAAGTTATACAAGACATATTTGTTAAATAAAATCTACGAATCAAACAAATTTGCATTTAAAATGGTATTTTCATGTAATTTTACGAACTTCCGGTTTCAGCCACGCCCACTTCCGAATCTATCCGAATACAGATACAGATACAAATAATTTTGAGATTGTCACAGATACAGATACAGATACAAATAATTTTGAGATTGTCACAGATACAGATACAGATACAAATAATGGCTCCGCAGGCACACGCCTACCATTCACCTTCTTAATACACATTATTGTGCATGAACTGCAAAAAAAATCTTAGAATTACCTATAATTCCCATCCCTGTCAATTTCCCTGATGTAGAAAAATACACATTCTTTATAATTTGTGTTCAATACTTTGTTTTCACAAGTACCAAAATAAGGCAGTGAAAGGGTTGCAAACCTGCTTTGCAATTAGGTGGAAAGGAAGTAAATCTTTATGCTTTTCTTTCCGCATATATTTTTCAGACTTCTTGACACCTCTTACAATTCTGCAGCCAAGTTCCAGTGTTTGCAAGCCCCTCTGCTCTCACACACACACGAACACCTCTCAACAGCAGGCAGCATTCACTGCCACCAGCCATTTCACACTCCCTCATTTACACACACACACACACACACACACACACACACACACACACACACACACACACACACACACACACACACACACACACACACACACACACACACACACACACACACACACACACACACACACACAGACACATTTATATAATCACAAAACTATGCTGCTTTAGAATCCATCTGGACAGTCAGTCCCCTCCACGACCAGGTGCATTCAGAACAAGGCACAAACAATGAAAAAGGCTGTCTCCCATTGAGCTATGTGACTGTTAAATAACAGTTTAAAGTTTGATGTTCTCCAAAGACACAACGGGAAAAAGCAAAATCCCCTGATGAGCGCTACAGTATGTCTTAATCTGCTTCTAGAAACTTGATCTGAAATTTACTTACATGTTTTAGTGCAAGCAATGTCCAAATCACCAACTGAGCTGAAACTGAAGCAAACTGCACTGAAATGAATCACTTTTAAACTAAACTCATTTATCACAATTACCTTGGGACCAATTGTTTAAAAGTAACTGCAGGAAAATAGTTGAACTGAACGG
Source organism: Ptychobarbus kaznakovi (assembly GCA_027422405.1). NCBI lineage: Eukaryota > Metazoa > Chordata > Actinopteri > Cypriniformes > Cyprinidae > Ptychobarbus > Ptychobarbus kaznakovi. The sequence continues at coordinate 8,990,972 of CM049802.1, forward strand.
GGGGGGGGGGGGGGGGCAAGCTACAAACTGAAAGAAGAACTGAACTGAGACTAAGACCCTGTCCCAAATGACACCCTAAACTAGTGATGTGACGTTCGACACCGAGGCTTCGAAGCTTGTATAAAAAAAAAAAATCTCACATTGAAGCATTGTACCGGAGCTTGATTAGTTTTGCCAAAAGCACGTGATATATGACGTCCGAAGCTTCATTCGCCTGAAAACCACGTGACTGCTTCATAGCTGGTTCAAACGAAGCGAACCTCAGCGCCATTCCCTTTACATTATATTACATTATAATGTGTTTGCATTGTTTACTTTTTATCCTAATTTATATATTATGGTCAAATGAACTTTGCCCATGAAATAACAGTCTAAGGACTGAGGCAGAGTTAACATTGACAGATCACAGATTTAATTCATGAGTTTATGTTTGATTTATTTTAGTGGCAGTACACCGACAAAAATGAATGACTTTGACAATGGCCATTATGTTTATACAATAAATTAAAACAAGGAATCAGTTGTAGAACCAGATGTGAAACCAGCAGCTGTAATGAATCACAGCACTTTGAAAGGTGGTTTTCATTTTTAAGACCACTAGATGGCCACAGCATGAACCGTTTTAAAAGCTTCAAGTAATGCATTTTTTTACGATACAATTGGGTTGAAAGCTTCATTGGTTCAGAACGCTTCACTTCGCCATCACTACCCTAAACCCTCACGGTCTTCCTCACAGTCCGCACTTTCATCACGTAATGCTGCTTTGACTACTGGGTAGAAGGCGGCTGCATAGCTCGCAGGCTTGGGGGCTCAGCAGAAGTGTGCATCGAGGGCACATGGCAGCCGCAAAGGCTTCTGAAAGCTAAAATGACAAATGGGACACCCTACGGTCTCATGGACTTAACAGACACGCACACACAGCGATCATTGTAAGTCCTCAAGACCGAAAGTCTACATGAAGTGTGCCATTTGGGACAGGGCCTAAAACTTTAAACTTAAAGGAGACCTATTATGCCCCATTTTACAATATATATTTTTTCTTTCATGTCTTATTGCGCTTCAAATATACACAAGTTTCTTTAAAAAATATAGAAGTTTCAAAAACAGTCAATTATGTTTATGAAGGTAAAGAAATAGCATGTATATTAGATGTGTGTGGCAGCAGCATAATAATTAACTACAAAAATAAATTGCTTTCTTGTCTCATCTGAGGCTGGGACTCTAAACTTGCTTGTCTGTCCAGCCAAAGACAGAACAGTTAGCATGCTTTGCTCAAACTTTTGCCATGGTGTTCGAACTGGTACACCATTATTGATTGCCAAAACTAAATGCTGGAAACATTAAGGTTGATTAAGATTAAGGGGCAGTATTATTATAATAAGATCCCCTTTCTATCCCATTTTGATTAAAGGTTAATGCAGGAAAATAGCTAAATTGAACTGGTGAATAAATAAACTGAAAGCTAAACTAAACTAAATCAGAAATTAATTTACCCAAATAAATAACCATCTGACCTGTTGGTTAAAAGTAACTGCATAAAAACAGATAAAATAATCAAAAACAAAATGAATGAATGAACGAACAAGCAAAGGAACGAGCAAACAAACGAAGGAACGAGTGAACTAACTAACTAACCAAAATGAATTAGGACCAACTGGTTAAGAGCAACTGCAAAATAATATACGGTATATATTATATTGAGTTGACTTTACCCAGCTGGCTAACAGTAAATGCTCTAAAAAACACTATATACAGTATAGTTCAACTTAACGACACTGGATATGCTTTCATTTCTCAACACTGTAAAAGCCTTTTCTGGCTCTCAGGCTTCAGTTCATGGTAAAGAAAAGAATATCGGATCTCTATGGCAGGAGCTCAATAAAGAGCTGCATGTGGGCTGTGTCTGATATTGAGCTGTGCCGAGGTGGGCTGATTGTGAAAAAACACAGCCTTTGTTTTCTATTTCCTTCTCTATATATCTCTTTCTTTATCTTCTAGTATGTGTGCCAGTCTAACTCTCTGGAAACCTCTCTTTCCTGCCCGTCTGCTTGTTTCTTGCACTCTGATAGCTTTTTCTTTCTCTGTCTGTCCTTATGATTTATTTTTTTAACTTGTGGTTAGGAAAACATTACTAGTTTCTATCACAGTTCCAATTACACAAAGCAAAAAGTCCTGAAAGCAGATTTTATTTGTATTTATCCAGAGTTAATCATCTCATTTGCAGTCTAAAACCCTACACTTCACTCTCCAGGAAGCAGTCCAAACCCTGTCTGGGTCCAAACAATGCCGTCCAGCTCATACCAAATTCATGACTTCGTGTCACATACACACACCTTTCACAACAGTTCCCCGAGGTGTCCAAGAGTCATCTGTAGGTCAGCTTGGTGTCTCTTGCACAGCAATTTCAACAGTAACTATACATTACCTCAATTTCATCACCCCAGCAAGATCCCGGTTCCAACATATAGAGGCAGTTAGTCTCTTTTCAGCCAATTGCTTGCATCTTTATCTGTTTTTCTAGCAATTGGGCCAGCTTTTCAGGAACTGCCGGTAGATAGAGGCACATTTGGAGGAATTGTAATGAACATTGCAAATGGATGGTATCTGCACACCATGGGGAGCATTTGTTTGGACATAATTATCTGTTACAGCTGGTAAATTGAGCCACAGGCTCATGTGTGTCGGCATTAGCACACATTAATACAAACGCAGCACTGAGCTAGCCTAGGCCACTCATTTAACCGAGCTACTTCACGTTGATCTTATTAGAAAATGTGGGAGTCAGTCACGAACGCACTCATCTGATGTGCCAAACCATACCGGCAAACCTGAAGTGTTTTAGTCTCCACTAACAGTATATTCACCAAGACAAAAAGCCTAGAAGAAAAAATATTTCACATGGCTCAATAATAAGGATTTTCTTTAAGGATCATTGGGCCTCTGTAGCGCTACATTTCACAGGCCTCACCAAAAAAGATTGCTCAATTAAAATTTTCAGTAATGTATTTATATTGTATTAATTACTGTATTAGAATGATGCATTTGTAACACCATTTTAAAAAGATTATTTAGAATTTTATTTGTATTATTTTTCTTGTTATTATTTTACAATGTTTATTCTAGTATATTACTAATGTATAACATTGTATATTAAACATTTACAATTACAAAACAATTGCAAAAAGCTGTAACTTGCTTTAATACATTTATTTGGATTTATATTGATTATTTAAATTTAATGTTAATATTTTTATATGTAATAAATTGTTATACAAAAAAACAAAAATTTTCATTATTTGTTAATAATATTATTATACAATGTTATTTGTGTGTCGACAATGTTAATTACTTTATAATTAACATATTTCAAATGACAAAAAATTGCAACAAGCTGAAAATTACTGTAACAAATTTAGTTGGATGTATATATTTAATATTATAATTTATTTATATGTCAAAATTCTTATATAAACTCCACAAATTCATAAACACTTACTATTTTTATTATTTGTTAATTATAAAATGTTAATTGTTATAATAAATAAATTCTGTATATAAACTCAAAAACATTGATGGTTAATAATGCCATATAATGTTACTAATTTGAAGTTAACACATTCTTACAAAGTCTTTGTCATTTCAAATCTGTAAAGTGTTAGTATTTATTGAACAAAAGGCTAATTTTAAATATTTTAATGCAACTCATTTCATACCATATAACAACAGCTCTACTACAAGCTACAAAAAAGAAAAAGAAAAGCATCATGGAAAGTCAATTCAACATGCGCTACACTTTAGTCTTCTCAAGTCTTTGCGTGACAAATACACTGAGATATACAGTATAATAATACTGTAGCATTGTTATGGTGCTTTTTGTAGCTCAAAAGATGTGGTCACTTTGAACTGTCTCATAGAAACTGGCAGCATGAAATTTCTAATTTGTATCAAGCAGGAAAAAATATCATTACATGATGATAAAAAATAATGACTGAAATGGGTGAACTATCCCTTTAAGGACTCCTTCGCTTTAGCCTTTTGTTTCTGATGCAACGCAGCACCAATAACAGGTTAAAATCCCTGATGTTTTACTCTCAGATCCCTATTCGCTGACACAGCCCTGCAGAGACCTCCTAGGAAGGAGTCTTCAAAGACAAGCAGGTGATAGCAGGGAGCAATGTGGCGTAGGTGGGGGTGGTTGGGCTGGAGGGGGAGTGGCTTAAATGCTAATAAGAAAGCAGACGAATAAAGGTATCAAAATGACTGTGAAGAAATAAGCTGTGTCTGCTCACCGAATTGTTGCAGCTAAATCGATGCTGAGGGGCTACCGAGGTAATTTATGACATGATCGCTATGTCGCTGAGAGCAGAGCATAAATCTACCTCATCACAATTAAACCAAGGGCATAGCAAGGTCTAGCCTAATGTGGAGAGAAGAAAAACAGGAAGAGAAACAGATCATTTAAAAGATGAAACAGTTATACATGGTCGCAATCACTAACTACCCACAATCCAGTTTAACCAGGTGCTAAATGAGTTCAAATAGTGCTCCACTATATTTAAATTAAGTAAATTAACATTTTTAACACAAAAAGCGTGCTTTCTATGAAAAATAGGCTCATTGTGTATTCACAAATCTGAGCTGATATTTGTGCAATAAACCACTATTGTGTTTTGTTGTAGTTCTTTGTTAATTTACATACTAATATAAGAGGCATTTCAACAATAACTAATCAAGAGAAAATGTTGACCAGTTCCTCCAATTCATTCATCAGTGGTTTCTGCAGTTTTTCTCACCACTCAAGCTTGGTCAGTTCATTTACATAAAGCAGTGGGTTAATTAAACCAGAACATATATCTCCTATGCTACCCACTCAGTGCAAAGGGCCCTTTGCAAAGGGAAAACCAGGCCTGCAAATGAATGAATCTAAACAATCTACTGAAAAGCTTCCCAAGGGATACTACCATACTTCATCATATGTAATGCAATTTATTGGATGTTCACTCCATAAAAAGCTGCAATAATTAATTTAGAGGCGTGGGAAATTAAATTAGACAAACATACAGATTTGAACTCACAAGATCAGATCGGCGGCACAGATTAAATGTGTTTTCTCTAAATTTGATAAATCAATAAATATATTAATACAGAAAATTAGTTGATATTTGGGTTAATTTTGCACTCTTTTATCACAAAATGTTTTATTTGACAAAAACTATAGTAAATTATAGTAAAATTTACAAAAATTATTGAATATGGTGAAATTAAAAATATAAAGCTAAATTAAATAATATATTAGTAATATTATAAATGAAAGTATGTATATACATGCTGTTTAAACGTTTAGGGTCAGGGTCAGTAAGTTTTTTTTAAAGAAATTAATACTTTTATATTGCAAAAATGCAAAAAATTGATTAGAAAATAGAGTACAAAATATTTATGATGTTAAAAGATGCTAAACATTTCAATTTCAAATAAATACTGCTCTTCTGAACTTATCTATTTAATCAAAGAATCCAGAAAATATTTAATATTACATCTTTTTTCAATATTGATAATAAAAATAAATGTTTCATCAGCATATTATAATGATTTCTGAAGGATCATGTGACACTGAAAACTAAAGTAATGATACTGTAAATGCAGTTTTGCCATCACAAGAATAAATAAATGAATTAATAAAGAATACATTTTTCAAAAGATATTAAAAGATAAAAAATATTTTACACTTCACGGTATTACTGTTTTTACTGTAATCAAATAAATGTAGCCTTGGTGAGCACAAGTGTGAGCATTAACATTCAGTTTTATCGACACCAAATCTTTGAGTGGGAATCTATATTAAAACCACAATGGTCAACTAAGTGAACTGTTCTAATTGACCAAAATCGAATTGCTTCCTACTAGGTCATAAGCGCAAACCTCAACCCAACCCATATAAACCCGCTCTGCTTTATGCCCCAACTTTTTTGAGTTAATGTTAAAAAGAAAATGAAGAGATAAGATGTCAGGCCAGACAGTCAGTTGCCAAGGCGATGGCCCACCCAGCCAGACCGTGATTGGAGCTGGTGGGTGGAGGCTGGAACGGCACGCTTGATGAGCATCTCAGGTATGTGAGCGTGTTCAGCCCCCGCGGTCTGACGGATGAAGCGATGGGGGGGCTCATCTGACAAAGTCATCTTGCCCCCCAACTGATACCCCTTAATGATGAATGCATACCTGACGTAGTTGACAGGAGAAGGTGGAAAACAATTAGTGCCATGTTGATCTGCCCGTCTCTCCCCTCTGCACACAAAAGCAGGACAATCAGTCTCCTTATCTCCATTAGCACCGACAAACAACGAGACAGAAAGCAAGAAAAAACGAGCACAGAGAAAAGATAAACGCACGCACGGTGCGGGAGGAGAGAGTGGAGAACAATGAAGTGTCTGGCCTCGTGACGCCATTATCATTAGTAATAATACGAGCTGAGTGAAGCGCGAGAAGGGATGAAATAAATAACAGGATGCGTGATGAACAGATGAGACCGGGAGAGGAACAGGGGGATACTGAGAGCCACGGCTCTGTGGCAACCAGGTCAGCTTGATGAATGAAAGTGTCTCGCAGGAGGACGGGATGCGGAATTCTCTTTGTCTCATCTGCCGCAGAAACAATTTGGGCATTGTAGAATTATTCGCCAACATGAGGGTGGACATGTCTTCCCTGTCCTTTTGCAGCTGTGGGGACAGGTCCTATTGTTCAGACTGTATGATTGGAAGGTGATGATTAAAACATTTTTCCACCCTCCCTTTGTCTGATTGCGCCGAACAGCGTAGTAGTCCAAACCCCCTGGGAGAGTTTGTATCCAGAAAGGGGAACGTTCCACAAGAGGAACGTTTCTATTCTTGGTTTAGGTAAGTTTTCCATTGTGGATCTTAAAAATACAGTTCAAGTATATTCAGAAATAATGAAAGGGGAAAAAAAGGATAAAGGATATGGGTTGTTTCACATTAGTGTAGGAGTGCACATTGAAAAACAAAAAAAGTATTTGTCCTTTCTTTTTCCTTCACCGCTATCCAAAATCAAACTGTTACTTATCAAGCCCACATGAAATCTGCCCGCTGCTCATTTTCTATGTTGTTTGGGAGGAAAAAAATCTGTGGAATGTAAAGTTAAAAAATATGGAAGGGCCAAACTCTTTTACTGTGCCCTAACCAGGCATGACGAGACAAAAGTCACATATTTTTGTCTGTTTTTCCTATCAAGGGGGCTGCACAAATGAGTGCTTTTCAACCAGGTATGACATGACAAAATTTCAGCAGTCTGAAATAAAAAATGGGGTGTGGCCTGATCCCAAAAAATATCCATATTTAAAACTTTATAAACTGAAATCTCTAGCTTTCGCTAACTGTCATACGTGCATTCTCAAGAGAGTGGCATTCCAGAGGATGATGCACAACATTTAATATAACTCCTACAATTAATGATTGTATTCGTCTGAAAGAAAAAAGTCATATAAACTTAGAATGGCTTGAGGGTGAGTAAATACGTTTTTTTTGGGGGGGGGGGGGTGAAGTATCCCTTTAAATCAGTAGTTTTACATTTAACAGTCATTTGTAATTTGATAAATATTTGCAACGCTTCTTGGGATGTAAATCTTTTCCTCATTAAAGCTATTAATTTTTTAGCAACTTTGTCTTTCTGTCCAAATTCCAACTTTTTTCTTGAACTAAAACTGTCACGGTGCACACAATGGGGATGAACGAGGAACACGCAGACGAGGGTGTAAACTCAAATACCAGTCTTTAATGAATCCAAACTAGGCAGGGCAAAACAAGGCAAGACTAACACAGACAGAAACACCGGGCGTAACGAGTAGACCAGACCAAATCAAACTGAACAGACAGGACTATAAATACACAGGATAATTATAGTTAATTGACAAACACAGCTGGACAAGAATTAACTAATAAAGACACTTAACAATGACAGGAAACAAACCAAATAAGGACACAAGAGGCAGGAACACAAGACACACACGACAGAAGGCTGACAATAACAAATTCAAGTGTGTGCACAGCTAGAGAATGAGTCCCACTCTTTTGTGGACCATTCACAAAGTGTCCTTGCATCTGTTTTTCCATATTACATTTTTTACTTGTAAACATGCTAGATGGAAATCTTTGACCCATGAGCACTGAGTTTTTAAGACATGTCCAATTAAAAGCTCAGCAATGCATATCAAAACATATTCTTATGTTGCACTCTATCTAGCAGCTTTGGAACACTAGAATGGGTCCTACATAAACAGAGTCTTATTTGTAGCTGAAAACATTCGCAAATAATCTCGTAGGCCTTGTGGGTTTCGCACCTGTTCTGATACGTCATGCAGTGACACTTGTATTCTAATTATGTTTGGGTCATTTCCTAGTTTCCCCAACATTTCCTACAAGATCTCGTCTCCAGTCTACAACAGACAAAAAGTTAGTATATAAATATTAATAACAGAATACATAACCACATTTATTTGCCATGACCACATGCTCAGATTTCCGGCAATCTGAGTGAACATTCACACCTCCATGTGATTCCGTGGAAGCCCTGGATTATCAAATCCTCTCTTATCTTCTGCCTCCATAGAGACATTAGCATTGTACTTAGTACTACTGTTTCCGCATACAAGCTGATAGCATCTACATAAATGCAATTTTACCACTCAGTGGAGGTATTTTCCATTAAAAAGCGTTGTGGAGGAAGGGAGGCGAGTTGTTTGTTGAAACCAGATGTGTGGGAGTTCTTTGATTTTTCTGCTGGTTGATCAGACCCGATGAAGTCACTGAGATGGCATGAGCGCAGACCTGCGTGTAGCACATATGTGCGAGAGTTTGTGGGAGTGTTAACTCGTACTGTGGAGGTTTTCTTTTCTTCTGCTTGATTGAGGTGGTGATGGAACCCACAGACTTTGTGATGGACACCACAGGAGCAGTCAGAGTGACTCGAAGTGCTTGCGTGTGTGTGTGTGTGTGTGACGATGATGACAGTGACAGAGATGGGCATACAGCAGTAATGGAGTTTACACACAGAGAGCGGGTATCATCGTGACAGACGCCATGGTGGGAGCGTAAAAGACCTCATTCTTGTTGCCCCCTGAGAAGAGAAAAAAAAGACAATATGTGAAACTTTTGAAACTGGACTTTCAAAGTCTTTTCAAAAACATGAACACACTTTTCTAAAGAGCTCTTGTGTCCCGAGAGCTATTTAGTCACCTTGATGATGGGGGGGGGGGGGCTTATTATGGGATCAAATCCTTCATGAAGATGCTCTCACGCTCAAACAGGAAGCTGTGTGTAACCAAATCCTTATTTACCGCAATAACAGACTTCTACACAAACATACACAGGGTGTAATATTTATAATCACTGTGAAAGAGTATTGTAGGACTCAATGTAAATTCAAAGTAATTTAAGTTTCTATAGCCCATATATCCTAGTACTTTTAAAATACGAAGAAGGTATGTTAATACTGTTACCATATTTTTATTATAAATTATATTATTATTTTCATACAAATTATTCTCAGTCCAGTTATTAAAAAAAAACACTCATACTGTCACGAATCCGGTTTGTGGTCTTCCATTCACTCACCTGCTCACCACATGGACTCTTGCACTACATAACTGTTGCACGGAACCTCGGACTACAGATTCCATCATCCATTGCACTGACGACACACTCAGCTCATTGCACATACACAGCTGAATACACTGATCACACAGCTGTCACCAATCACACACTCACTTAAGAGCTATTACACACACTACATAAGACCCACTCAGATCGCAGAGTATTGTTCTAGCATTTAGCACTCTCCTAGTGTTAGGTGCCTTACCGAGCCATGCTGTGTTTTTGTTTAGTCTTCAGTATTGTTCTGTGTTTATCACTCACCTAGTGATAGCTGCTTTACTGAGTCTAGTTTGCTGTTCTAGTTAGTCTAGTCATTTCATGTTACCTTGTTTTGTTTCCTGTCTCCTGATTCCTGCCTGTGTATCTTGGATTAACCCTTGTCTCGCCGTTCTGACTGTTTGTACCTCGTTTGGATTATTGCTCATGATATTGGACTACCCCTCTTCTCAGGCCCTCTGGAAATTGTTCGCTGATCAAAGACCCACACTTGCCCTAGAATTGCTCTTTGTCTTGCCTGTGTTATACCTGTTTGCTGATGTTTTGACCCAACCTGTGTTTTTGACAAAGTCTTGGAATAAAGCTTGCAAATTGATCTGCACGTCTCACGTCTCGTTCGCCCTGTTACATAATACTCAGCCACACAAGGATCCAGCAGCTTTTCAGAGGAACATTGGCCAGGTATGGACACAGCACGTATATTATAAGCTCTTAAACAAGGCCCGTGTTCGCTGGAGAACTATATTCAAGAGTATCTAGCCATTGCCTATTACTCTGATTTATCGGACTGTTTGTTGATAGAGTTTTTTGCGATGGCATTAATCAACCGCTGATGTCTAGGCTTAGACGCGAGGGTCCGCGTTCATCACTCTGTCAGATTTATGGACTATGCTTTGTTGTGTGTTGGCTCTCCATTCACTGTGGGTGTTGCAGAGGAGGAACGTGAGACCGCGTCTGTGGCTGAAATGGCGGACGCACCAGAGTGCACTCATAAAATGGTGGCCACAACAACACACCATCATGTCTCCGCTGATCTTCATGAGGCAAGTCAAGTCACAGTTGATCTTCGTAAGTCAAGTCACAACTGATCGTCGTGAGTCCAGTCACATCACAGCTGATCGTCCAGAGTCCTGTCACGTGCTGTCTGTTACACCCAGATCTTCAAGGTCAGTTCTTCGTTATCCCAGTCTAGTATCCAGTGTGAGGGATACACCGCAGGTGTTTGCACACACAGCTGGTATCCCCAGAGCCACTCACTTTAACCCTCCTGTTCCTGAACTAATTCCCTTGTCTGAAGCGCTTCCCATGATGGGGATCGCTTTGTGTTGCGTTTGGGCTGCGTACACCACGACAGAACTGCCCGAGGTAGCGGCATCCACTGTGATGTCAATGAGTCAGATTTTGAACTGTCTCCCTGTCCAGTTCCAGTCAATGAGTCAGATTTTGAACTGCCTGTCTGTGCAGTCACTGTCAATGAGTCAGATTTTGAAATGTCTGCCCGCTCAGTTGTCACCAGGGAAAGTATTGATGGACTTCTTGTGTTCCCTGCCTCGGTCCTTGAGACCGTATATGCTCTCTCTGTTTCTTGTGTCTCAGTTTACCCCAGGTCCAACAATACAATAACAAAACAAATTGTAACAAAGCAACTGCACAATATCAAAATAGGAAAATAGTGTCAATACTGTAAAATGACAAGATTTAACACTCACTTTTCAGTTGAAGGCATTTCATTGTTGAATTTAGTGATGGTTCAGTTTAAATAGTATCTGTGTAATCAAGTCGATGATATCGCTGGAAATTAAGTGTCCCCAACTAAGCAAGCCAGAGGTGACAGCGGCAAGGAACAAAAACTCCATCGGTGACCGAATGGAGAAAAAGAAACCTTGGAAGAAACAAGGCTCAGTCAGAGGGCCAGTTCCCCTTTGGCCAGACGAACCAGCAGTTTGTTCCAGCTGCAGCAAAGTCAGATTGTAAGGACTCAACTGGTTCCAGTGGTCTTTTCCCGATGGCTGTCTAGGTGACGGGGTCCTCACTGGAGATCTGTCTCTGGGGCTCATCTACGTGTCCTAGACTCCGCTGACGTTCAGGGCTGTAGGAGCTGTAGAGGTCATCTCTAGGTGCTGATCCACCATCTGATCTGGATCTGGTGACTGTAGTGACCATCTGGGCTGGATAAGGACCGGATCGGGTGGCTACGGTGACCTCGAATAAGAAAGAAACAGACTAATATTAGCGTAGATGTCAATCTTCTTACGATGTAACAAGTACATTGTGTTTTATAGGAAGTGTTCCGGTTGACCTAATTAATGCAACCTAACAATCCTTTAACAGATTTGAATATTAGAAGTGTATTATGTGTACGCCAGGTTAAAGAGATGGGTCTTTAATCTAGATTTACACTGACAAAGTGTGTCTGCCTCCCGAACATTGTTAGGTAGATGGGTAGATTCCTGCCTGTGTATCTTGGATTAACCCTTGTCTCGCTGTTAGGACTCTGTTTGTACCTCGTCTGGATTATTGCTCGTTATTGGACTACCCCTCTTCTCAAGCCCTCTTGATATTGTTCGCCGATCAAAGACCCACGCTTGCCCTAGAATTGCTCTTTGTCTTGCCTGTCTTATACCTGTTTTGACCCTGCCTGTGTTTTTGACCAAGTCTTGGAATAAAGCTTGCAAATGGATCTGCAGGTCTCACGTCTCTTTCGCCCTGTTACACATACACAGATCTTTGTTATATTAATATGAATTAAAAATTATATTTTATCATTAATTTTTAAATGTATTTATTATCAAATAATTATTTAAATATTATTAAAGCATAACAAATAAAATAATCCAGAACTTTCTTTGTTATCCACCATATATTTTCAACTTGCGTTTTATTATTAATGCTAACATCCTATTAGGCTTGAGCTTGATGATTTTGTTGTTGTCGTCTTTATTCTGTGTTATCTCTGAAGAGGTCATGGGTCCAGTTCACCAGGATTCATTTGAGTTTGAATCATGATTCATAAGCTTTGAAATCCTGAGAAGGGCAGCAGATCATGTGGGCAGCCTGAACTAGTTTTAATATCAGTCTTTCATCAGGACAGAGAGCTAAAAAATAACAAATAATATTTCGGTATGAACGCGCACACACAGGTGATCTCTCTGATTAGAACGAGGCGACTCTAAACAGTGGGTAAAGACCATGTATGTTGCAAATAAATAGGATTATGCGATGAACAGATGAAGGCTGGTCTTGCACAGTAATGACCTTTCCAGCAGAATAAATCATGAAACGGGAATAGAGAGGCAGGCACGGGGAGGAGGGAAAAGCATACACGCTCATGTCCCACATAACTCAGTTCGGTTCTGAGATATCAGAGCGTGGCCTTCAAAACTGATGCGCCCGTCAGTATTCAGCCGAATAAATACCGACCTTCACTCCAATGTCCTTGACATTGCCGCTGGTCTCAGGTCTGCAGTTAAAGGAGCAGCTCGTCCAAAAACGAAATTCTGTCACTATTATTTACTCAACAATATGCCAAATTATTATATATATTTTTCATGTGGAAACACAGGAGAATTTTGAAGAATTTTCACAAATACTTTCTAACTGTCAAGCTAAATACAATGGCCAAAAACTGCCAAAAAAGCAATACAAAAGGCCTTTGCACTATATTTTAAAGTCAGGTAGCATGATAGATTACCGGTTATGAAAATAATGGTAAAATGCTAATCTATCCAATGAATAATTCATAATAAATATAGCCTCCTGTAGAAATATAAAAATGAAATTACATGCAATTTTTACACATATACCTTTGTATTACATTAAAATACTTTTAAAGTCATAGATCATAGATTTGAGAGGGGAAAAAAGCACAACATTTACTTAATTGCTCTTCCTAGAAGAATCACTTCTTCTAAAATAACGTATACAACTAAATGTAATCTAAAAAATTAAATGTAAAAAAAAAAAAAAAAACATTTTCATTAAATATTAAAATAAAAACAAAGCTTAAATAATAAATGATGCTTTGTCAAGTAACTGAAATAAAAATACTGAAAAAAGGCAATTAAAAATGTTAATAAATATGATAAAAGCATATAAATAATACAAAGAAATGCTGAATGTTTGGTGTCACAGAATAAAGTTGTACAGGTTTAGAGGATGAATAAATTAAAAGCATTTTTATTTTGTGGCTGATCTATTCCTAACACAACATAAAAGAAATCCTGCTGAAATACACTTGAATGAACCTTTCAGTGTCGATCCTAGACTTCTGGGGGCCCTACGCAAAACTGTCGCCGGCGGGGGGGAAGGGGGGGGGGGTTATTAAACGTGATGGCTGAAACAAATTTGTCCTGTTTCACTCAGTCTTGAATCGCGCTCACGGGAAGCGCTCGAGAAACAGTATCTCTTTAGCGGCTCAGTACTCGGGGGCCCTACGCAGCTTGCGTATTAGGGAGGATCGGCTCTGGAAACTTTCCATTGAACATAATAGTAAACACAGTGTATGATACCAGACTATACATATACTGTCTTTTTCAACCCTGAATGCATGGCTCATTTATCTCTAAAAGAAAGAAAGAAAAAGAGAAGGTGAGAGAGACAGAGAGAGACTGATATGTCCCCTGGGTGAGCTCCAGTAATGGGATTAGGCTGCTGTTGAATATTGCTTTGAATGGACAGAGCTTTGGATAGCTTAAGGCCACACATGGGTGATCTCTATAAAATATCTAAATACATGCCGCTGCCCGCTAGAGCTGGTCTGAGCTGAGCTGAGCATGCTCATCAAACTACTGCTCTACGAACAAAATAAACATGATGTGTGGACAGACATTTCTGCAGTTTTTTCTGTGCATGTGTGAATCTTTCATCATTTTAATTCATAATCACAATCTATGATTGATTAAATTATTTAATTTAGTTTAATAATGGTATATTAACTAATAAACAGCATTTACAAGGACTAGCACAACTCAGATGATCTGAAATGTTTGAGTTCATTTTAAAATAACTGAAATGACTCATAACTGCAGAACCCATGTGTGAAGATACTAGAGTCTGTTCTCTGGAGAAAAATAAATAAAAGGTTTTTAAAGGCATAAAAAGGTTTTTATTCCAGGCAAGAACCTCTAACATCCACTAAACGTTTTCATTAAAAAAGGTTATTTAGAGTGAAAAAGTTTCTGAACATCCACTAAACCTTTCCATAAAAAAAAGGTTCTTTATAGTGAAAAAGTTTCTGAGAACTGAAAGGTTCTTTGGGGAACCAAAAACAGTTCTTCTATGGCACTGCTGTGAAAACCCTTGTCTGGAACCCATATTTTTAAGTGTTTAAACAGCAGAAGACTTCGATTTAAGTGTTTAAACAAGCAAGACTTAAATGAGAAAGCAAGCACTTTTGCTGGTCTTAAACTGGCTTATTTGCTGGTCTCCCAACTGGTGGCTTAAGCTGCTTTCCAACCTGGTGTTCAAGTGCTGCTTTCCAAAACCCATCTACAAGTCAGCAAACAAATCAAAACCCATCTAACATCAGGTAGGGAAGCCAAGCTGGTTTTGAGCAAAAGGTAGGGAGAGCCAAGCTGGTTTGATAGGTCAAGGAAACTAAGCCTGTCTTCAAGCCTTTAAAACAAATGTAAAACAAATGCATTATGATGATAATTGCATTTCATTTCCTCTTTATTCTTTATTTCTATCTCGCTTTCACATACTTCCATTTAAGATCTCTGCACACTTAAAGAGACATACAGATACTACACATTGTAATTTGTTAAGAGTGAAATGGCTTATTAGTGCTTGTCCATGATCACCTGATTTATTCTCTTGTTGGCGCTCCCACTCGCATTGATTTACACTGCTTACAAATTACACCATGTATCTATTAGTGAGATCCCATCCACAGGCCCATCAGGCAGCTATAAAGAAGGCCTAAAACAAGAAATAAAAGTACAGCTCACTGACCCACTACACAAGAATTACTACACTCACTGTATTAATCTTCAAACTACGCTCATCACTGTAAATGTTTTACCGGCAAACTAGCGAATCAGCTGAATTGGCCTCATTTGAGGAGTGTCCCTTGAAACCTCTATATTTGGCTGTTTTATGGCATTTAAAAGTGTTAACATTAGACTTTAAAGAGCAGCACAAACTTGATACATTCTGTCAGGTTCATTATAATTTCTGGACAGTTTAATCAGCAGGCATTAATATTAAAGAAGACTTCATATGCAAGGATTTAAGCTGGCCCGCAGGAGACAGGCCTGACTTGTGTTGAGACTGGTGTGTTGAGGGAGGACGCAGGGAGCCAGGGAGGGAAGTAAATGAATAAGACGGCAGACTGGGCAGGGCATTTCAAAATGTATTTCACATGATTTCATTTTAAACACATATTTGTATTTTAAACAAAATACTATTTTGAAATACAAAATACATTTATTTGAATTTGTATTTATTGATATTTTCTTGGTATTTTGTAAAATACATTGAAAAAAATCTACTTTTTGCCATTTTGTATTTGAAACCTATTTAAATACATTTAATCTTGACTGTATTTTTGTTTTTTATTTTCAAATACATATAAATGCTTTTGCCAATCAACCTCTTTATTAGACTGCTGATTTCCTTTATCAACTAGCTCAAACATGCCACTTTCATTCATGAGAGCTGCAGCTGTATGAATCCATCTAGAAATGGGTAAGCAAGTTTTCAGAAGTCTGATTACAAGCTTGTTGCATTCAAGGGCTTTGCTGTTGGAAAGAACAAGAATCATGGAGGACGCCAGGTTTCCTGGAAAAATCTTATTAAAACAAAAATTGTAGATATTTAAGGTATTTAAATTTGAATAAAATGTAGCATCCCATTCGTTGACAACCATATAAACACTCACAGAGCTATCTATATAGTTAGCTTGTTGATGATTCTGGATTTTCAGTCAAATACATGCTGTTTTGCTGTGTATAAAACATACAAAATGCTTGAAATGGTTATTGCACTACGGTGTGCATGATTTTAACATTAAAACAAGGTGATCTTGCTTTTGTGGGAGAAAAAAACACCTGTCCCAGCAGCAACTGTTTTCCCCTCCACCATGTTTATGGCCTGCACAACTCAGAAACTTGGGTATAAAAAATTTCTCAGCGTTTCCCAGTAGAAAACAAGACAAAGGCAATCATGTCCAATTTCCAACTAGAAAACTCATATTTACAAAAAAATTAATGAAAAAAAAATTGATTGCCCGTGAAGTTAAGGTGGTGGATATCATGGCCGGTTGTACTTGTTGATTAAGGTTCAAATGGAACGCCATTCAGATTAGCACTTAGCATGAAGGAAAAAAGAGCACTCAAATAGCACTAGTCAGTCTTGATAGATTTTTTTGTTTGTTTTTTATCACCCAGCTCAGGGGTCATCAAACTTGATCCTGGAGGGCCGGTGTCCTGCAGAGTATAACTCCAACTTGCCTCAACACACCTGCCTGGAAGTTTCAAGTATACCTAGTTAGACCTTGATTAGCTGCTTCAGGTGTGTTTAATTAGGGTTGGAGCAAAAACGCTTCAGGACACCAGCCCTCCAGGACTGAACTTGGTGACCCCTGACCTAGCTAGTCAAATGTGTTCATTAAACTTTAAGCATTACTGACTGGTTGCTATGCCAATACGACAATATACATGTTGGCGATGATATAAAGTCTAAATCGATAAAACTTTTTCTATATAATTTATATATTGTTGTGGTATGCAAATATATCTGTGGAGCTTTTAATGGGCAGGAGCTATTGACACGTCCGAGTGATAAATAAACATAGATAAATGAGTAATAAGCAGCTTTCTGTGTGTGTACCCCAAGACAAAGATAACTAAAATGCTAATAAAAGAGGAACAAATAATTGTTCTAAGGGCATACTCACACTAGGCACAGATGCCTTGTACTAAAGCCCAAGCCAGATTGTCCTTTCGCTATCAGACAGATATCACAGGATTATTACAGAGAAACTCATGTATTAAATAAATTAAATGCACACAGACTGAAGTGGTTTAAGTCTTTGGTTCTTTAATTGTGATGATTTTGGCTCACATTAACAAAAACCCACCAATTCACTATCTCAACAAATTAGAATATGGTGACATGCCAATCAGCTAATCAACTCAAAACACCTGCAAAGGTTTCCTGAGCCTTCAAAATGGTCTCTCAGTTTGGTTCACTAGGCTACACAATCATGGGGAAGACTGCTGATCTGACAGTTGTCCAGAAGACAATCATTGACACCCTTCACAAGGAGGGTAAGCCACAAACATTCATTGCCAAAGAAGCTGGCTGTTCACAGAGTGCTGTATCCAAGCATGTTAACAGGAAGTTGAGTGGAAGGAAAAAGTGTGGAAGAAAAAGATGCACAACAACTGAGAGAACGCAGCCTTATGAGGATTGTCAAGCAAAATCGATTCAAGAATTTGGGTGAACTTCACAAGGAATGACTGAGGCTGGGGTCAAGGCATCAAGAGGACATTCAAGCAATTTGGCAGAGAAATGCTTTGCCTTCTGCATTTTGGGAAACCAACCTAGAGTCTGGAGGAAGGGTGTCATAGCCCTTGCCAGTGTTAAGTTTCTCATGATTTGGGGTGTCATCTGCTGGTGTTGGTCCATTGCCAACGTCACACCGTTTTTTTGGAGCACTTCATGCTTCCTTCTGCTGACCAGCTTTTTAAAGATGCTGATTTCATTTTCCAGCAGGATTTGGCACCTGCCCACACTGCCAAAAGCACCAAAAGTTGGTTAAATGACCAGCAAACTCACCAGACCTGAACCCCATAGAGAATCTGAACCTCCATGACACGCCGAATTGAGGCAGTAATTAAAGCAAAAGTAGCCCCTACCAAGTATTGAGTACATATACAGTAAATGAACATACTTTCCAGAAGGCCAACAATTCACTAAAAAATATTTTTGTATTGGTCTTATGAAGTATTCTAATTTGTTGAGATAGTGAATTGGTGTTTTTTTGTTAAATGTGAGCCAAAATAATCACAATTAAAAGAACCAAAGACTTAAACTACTTCAGTCTGTGTGCATTTAATTAATTTAATACACGAGTTTCACAATTTGAGTTGAATTACTGAAATAAATGAACTGTTCACAACATTCTAAGTAATTGAGATGCACCAGATGAGACCCCAGGTCTGTCCACGTTGCACAGTAATGACGGCTGCACATCCAGTGTTAGGTTCTCCAACAAAATTAAAGACAAAATTGACCAAAAAAAAGAGAGAAATAATTACTGCAGTATGTAACAATGATTTTAAAAGAAAATTTTTGAATTAACATTGTGCTCCAATCAAAATGTGATGATAAATCTTCAACTACAACATCTAAATCACATGTTCAAATTAAGTCTAAATATATTTATATCAATGTTTCGAAAAAATATATTTAAATATGAACAAATCCATTTGTTTATATAATACATGTTTAAATTAACACACAACTTTTTAAAAATGTGGGATTTCTGTTAATCAAAGAATCTGAAAAAGGGATCAATGTTTTTACAAAAATATTAAACAGCATAACTGTTTTCTATAATAATAATAATAATAAGAAGAAGAAGAAGAATTTTTTCTTAAGCAGCAAATCAGCATATTAGACTGATTTCTAAAGTATAAGAATGTTATTTTATCCAAAACATTTTTAAGACCTTTAAAAAAATATTTTATTGTTGAAAATGTGGTTCAACACACTATGAATCTAAAAATAAATGTTGTATCCATTGACTACAATAAAAAAAATAAAAAAGATGGATTGACAAATTGTAAGAATTATAATTTACAACCCATTTACAATGTATATAGCAAAACAGGATGTTCAAAAATGTAGAGTGAGATGAGATTGGATCATAGATGTATAGGCACTATAAAACAAAATGGAGTAAAATATGAGGCATTACATTAACTGAAAATGAATGTTGTCACAGACACACAAAATGTTGCATCCAAATAACTCAAATGTTATCTCAAGAGTTATTTATTATTGACCTCTGCTCTTATGCTGTTATATGTTTGTGCACAGGTACATTATTCTGAAGGCATGAACTGACAATTAAAGGCCATATGTGCAGTTAAAGAGCGCCCTCTCTAGGTGAGTGGAGCTATTACCAGTCTGTCAAGGGCAACAATCATCCTCTCACTTATACCTTCAAAAGAAACACAGTGTTCACATAACTACCTCATTCAATCATGAATTCCTCCGTCAGAGACGCTAACACAGCACGAGAAACACCAACACACAAATGTGGGCATGAATCACACCACTGAATCACAAATCACACAGGAGACAAAAATAACCATTCCCAAAGAGGTTAACATATTCAAACACATCCTTCATGGTAAAAATGGTAAAAATTTCCATTTAAAGCGGTCACCTAAAATGTTTTCCTACTAATCTGTCCAGTTGTGATCAAATAGGACTCCACTCACTGCATGAAGCAGTTTTAGCCGTTTTGCCTCCAGCTGTGACGGATGAACTCATAAGGTAGGAATTTACAAGGACACACAGTCTGATGGATTGACGAGAGAGAACAGAGAGATGAGAAGATCAAACGGATGTGAATAGAAGCGGGAGACCAAAGGGGTGAAAGCAGTTCAATCAATCTTACATTCAGTACAACACAGAAGTATGTGTTTGTTTTACAGGATATGAAGACACTCCAAACAACACGGCTGCCATTGAAACACCTGAGATGAGAAGTCTATCTGTGACTTGTTTATTTGTCCATTATCAAATGTGTTGAATTCAGAACATCCTAAGACAGAACTATAACAACAAAACAAAAAATAACATCCACACACTGAGGACAGTTGCCTTCGGTCATTTCCTTCAATTCACAGTCTCCCATTGGGCCTTCAAGCTACACCTAACCCTTCAGCAAACCATTCTTATCTCCAGCCATGACGTGACCATGTGATTTCCAGTGCCCCTCAACAAACGCCCTGGGTGCCCAACTGACATTGATGTGCATCTTCCCAACACTGTGTTCCACATTTAACACACATTCACATATTGCTGCCTGTATTTCACACACAGTGAGACCTCGACATGCATGCGCTCATACACAGTCTCAAAGATATACTGTACATCCATGCTGCGTACTTGCACAAGCGGTGGCTCTCAACTGACGGGTCGGGACCCAAAATATGGGCCAAAAATCTCTTTTAATAGGGTTCTGGGAGAAGGCTAATACGTGGCTAACTAATATTATTTAAACTTCAGGATTATCAATGGCAAAAAAAAAATACAAAAACAGATCCATCCTCCACATTATTCATGGTGACTTGCAATTATATAAAAAAAAAATAATAATAATACCAAAATTATTACACCCCATACGAAATTATGATGCACCGAAATATCTTCAAAAGAAAACGTTTGACATAAATTGTATAATTTAATTAGTTCAAATACCAATTTTCCCACATTTAATTACCAAATAAATGTTTGGTTAAATGAAAGCTATGAAAAACTAATGAAAACATTGGTACAATTTCAGTAAGAAAATGTGGTTAATCAATAATATGAAGAGATTAACTGATGTTAAAGATATTGGATTGTTTACCTAAAAAACAGCACAAAACAAACGGTTCAGCTTAATTTGCTTGGTTAAGCAAATAAATGGTTTGTGTCCAATACTGCCTTCTTGTTTCCATTTACTCAAGTCATTTCCTTTTGGATTGGCCCTATGAAAAGTGAACCCCCCCCCCAATCAACTTATAGAAACACAATTGCCTGACTGGAAGTGAATAAACAATATACTACTTGAATAAACAATATACAAATTTGTAGGCTATTGCAATATTTCTTTCTTAATTAGCTATGCATTACAATATTTTCAGGTAACTTTACACCATCTACATGTTTATTGAAAGATTTTCATTCCACAACTCCACATTCTGCAAATAGCATGAGAAAATTTGCAGCAAAATCAACAATTTCGGGCAAAATAATCAGAAAAAAAACCTCAAGCAATAATTTATACATTTCATGCATTTTCCTATTTATTCCACATCATGATAAAATGCAGTTCCAAATAATTTAGCAATTAAAGTGAGGTTTTGGGTCACAACTTTATGTTCAATGTAAAATATGGATCCTGGAGCAAAACCAGTGATGAACAACATACAAATATTATATGGGTTATTCCTGAAACAAAATATATCATGATATATTGATGACAAATTGTACAATACTAGGTATTGCACAATTAAATATTATAATACACTGGACCTTACAGTATAATCCATCCACAGAACATTTAACGATTTTAATATTCCTTTCTTGTGGAAGTAACAAGAAAACTGACACCCAATCTGTCAGTGCTTCCTTGTTCTCTACATCTATTCTCCAGTTTTCTATTAAGTTAAAGCAGCAGTCTCTGATTCCATTCACGAGTGAGGCCATTAAAAAAGATAATGAAGGATAATAGGCCAACTGGCATTGAAAGATCCCGGATTTGCTCATTTTCCTCTTTATTAATACAGGCCATGAATATGAATGGTTATGGATATTAGTGCTTTGAGAGAAATCAAAAACTCCCATTAAAACTTCACACGCAGCTTTGAAACGTCTGCTCAGACACATCGGTGAAACAGGAAGAGCGAGAAAGAGAGAGAGAGACAGGCATAGAATGAAATCATAGAGCTCATGGTCATGTCAATGAAGGCAGAGGGGAAGAGGAAAGCTGACAAACACGTCAAAGCAGGCACTAATGCACTGCCGCGCTGTCAACCGAGACAAATAAATGCACTCATTGATTTCTGCTGCAAAACACATGGAGAATTAACTTGGTGTACACGGAGCAGTTCACAACAACGAAATAAGTTTGGTCATAAGGAAAAAAAGGCCTATCCAATCCATCAGCATTTCAAAGGCAGAAGAGTGACGTGTTTGTTTGTTCTGGGAGTCTACAATGTCTTTCCATGTGTAATTCAAGACTCATGAACAAAACAAATGTAGGTCTGAGAATGAACAATGTATTTTCACCATTAAAAAAATCCAAATACCAAGCTTGATTTTGGATTTGACAAAGAACTATCAGGACAGTGGTGTGCACAGGCCTCCAGGGGGGCAGGGGCGAAATGGCGTTACGAGGGCACAATCGTGGACTGGGGGGGGTTGTTGTTCCCCCTCGACTAGGGGTATCATTATTCACGATTTTATCACAATTCTAAAATATATAAAGAACAAATATAAACAAATATAAAAATAAAACACTATATAGATTGTTTCCTATTAAAGAAGCTGTATTAAAGGTTATTAATTATTTTTTTGTGTGTGTTTGGTGTTTTATTAACATAAAAAAGGAATAATTCACCCAAGAATTAAAATAGGCTAATATAAAATGTTATACCTTCATTTACTCAAAAGTTGTTTTAAATCTGAGTTTATTTATTTATTTCAGTAATTCAACTCAAATTGTGAAACTCACAATAAATTCAAGGCACACAGACTGAAGTAGTTCAAGTCTTTGGTTCTTTTAATTGTGATGATTTTGGCTCACATTTACCAAAAACCCACCAAAATAATCGATTCTTCGATTCTGAGGCGGTGGGAATCGAGAGTCGACTCCAAAGGTTGGCAACGATCCCATCAAGAGGAATCGACTCCTCATACAGAACCTTTTTCAGTTCAAAAAAGCTTATCTATTGGTGCCTCTCAACCGGAAGGCTGCATCCTACAAAGGCTGCACACATTTAAATTCACGAAAATACAACTGAAAGAAAACAAGTCGGTACTGAGATTATCATAATTTGAGGATGCAGCCTTCCGTTTGAGAAGCACCACTCGCCTCCCTCATGCTCGATAAAAGCCGTAATTACGAGAGTTGTGAGATAAAAGATAATAAATTTTTTTTATATATAAAAGATCTATTTATTTTTTATATTTTTATTACCCTCCGCCTCATCCTCGCTAAAAGTGAAGTCTGATTCGTTTCCACGAAAAGGTTCTATCGGATAGATAGTTTAATGAACCAGTTCAAAAAACAAAACAATTCAGAGGTTATTTTAGAACTGGCTTATGTTGTCCACAATTTTGAGCGCTGGAAGACAGAATAGATAATGATGTGATCGAGGGTCTTGATCAGCCAATGATAATTCTAAAAGAAAACGTCTCGAGCATAGATCAGTGGCCGAGAGCGCATCTGATTGACAGAAACCACAAGCTCTATCAGTGTTATTGTTAATGTTCTGGTTATTTTGTTTCAGTGTATAGTTTGATAATTTTGTGCAAAGCATACAGTCAAAGTAAACGTTATTCATTCAGCTGAACTGTGCACAATTATTTTAGACAATTCATGTCTTGTTCAATTCATGCGATAAACCCATGTCCCTGCTGAGCAGTGGGCTATGACTAATTTCACAAGCAAAGCAGACAAAATTACAATTAAAAAATCAATCAGAGATATAGAAATGTATCGTCTTTATTTTTTTATACAAATAAAGCTTCATATTATGAGAAGGATAGGCCTACTTTCTACAACATTTATACCCTGCAGTCATGGCAAGATTAGGTTCCTTTGATAGAAAAAAACAAGAATCGAAAAAGAATCGAAAACAACAGTAAGTAATCGATTCTTGGAATTGAATCCCATCGATTCCGGAACTAGGAATCGGAACAGCCTGACCCTGCGTCTCAATATTCATACTATCCATCCTAAATAGTATGTGAGATTACAATAAGTGTGTCCCAAAGTATGTTGGAAAGAGTACGCCAAGAGTCCCCAGATAGTCTAATATTTCAGGTAGATTTTTGAAGTGTGGATCCGTGCACACTCTAATGGCTAAAATTGCCCACAATCCATTGCGCTTTGGCGAAGGATTCTGTCCAGAACTACAAACAAGTATAAAAAGCGTTAGAAAAACTACAAACGTGGCGGATGCGTGTGATCGAGCATTAGGTAGAGAGTTTTGCAAAAAGGGATTCGAGTTATTAATAATCAACATTTAACCTGCATGGTAAAAAAATATTTACTTATTGTTATGCGTGCAACAGCAATGTGAACTTTTATAAACATCCATTTGGTCGTTAACTTTTAAATGTTCTCTGCATGAAAGACCCGCGACTGGCAGATCATCAAGCTACTTCTTTTCTCTCTAATACGGTAGGAAGTTAAATTAAATGAAATGTGGAGGATGTTAACAGTGACAAGATGATTGACAGGCCAGTTTACAGTGACCGGGTGCGTGTAACAGAAGCGACAGAGCCCTCTGTTACAGCAGTTGTGTGACGTGATAGTGTGTCCCAAAAGCTTGCCTACTCTTCTACTACACACTCAAAAGTGTGTACTTTTTCTTCACCAAAAGAGTGCATACTTTAAGGGCGTAGTATAAGTAGGCAAATTGGGACGCAGCATTAGTGTGAGCGCCGGCTGTGGGCGCTGTCGCGGGAATAGCATGTTTTTTTTTTTGAGCAACTAGGATGGTTGGACAAACAAGGGACTCATGAACAACTATCACTAAAAAAAACAGATGTGGATCAATCAGGTAACAACACAGTATTAAGAATTAAGCGTATGTAAACTTTTGAACGGGGTCATTTTTATAAATTGAACTATTATTTTCTCTTGTGGACTACATGTAAACATCTTTTATGTGAAATATCTTAATCAGGTCAGTACTAAATAAACAATAGCATGCCTTTTGTATGATCCCTCTTGATAAAATAATCAACATTTTGCAGATTTTGCAAGGTGTATGTAAACTTTTGACTTCAACTGTGTATAGAGATATAGATGTACATCTGTATGTGCGAGTGTGCAAAACAATAGTATAGTAACTTGCAATATTGACTTGTGCAAAACAAGTGTCACAATCTCGGGGAGCGAGGAGACGAGGAGAACATTCAGGAACAGACTTTTAATACAACAACATCCAAGGAGTACATACGTGGAACGGGTTGAAGACAAACAATCCCGGACATCAGACACGGGGAAAACCAAGGCTTAAGAATACTGGGGAATAAACAAGGAGAACATAAACAGGTGAGGAGTAATCAAACACAGACAAATGAACTCATGGTCACACAGAACGAGGACAAGAACCGTAAACACCAAGTATGGACATAAGAGGGAGGGAAACACAGGACATGGGGACACAGGTATGACAACAATAGTATAGTAACATGCAGTAACCATAGAATGTAAAATAAAATGGAAGTAGTGTCCGTGGCGACACCTGTAGGTTTCTGAAGAGGATTGTTGAAGCTCAAAGAAGACGGAGCCCGGCCGTTGCCATCTTGGCAGCGCATCACTCCCAGATAATCGAAAATGGGCAAAAAGGCGGGAGGTGGGTGGAGCTGGTTGCTGAAACCACGTCCGTCTTGCATGACAGTGGTGACGGCAGCGGCAATCCACCTATCACTCAAGTGGCCACACCCTTAATTATCCAGAACTTTAAGGCTTAATATAATTTAAACGGATGAGTAATAAAAAAATGTACCCCCCTCAGAGTTGTGATAAAAGGCAAAATTAGCCATAAAGATCAAAACCACTGGCTGTAAACATGTTTTGTCTGCTGTAAAGTTGGGCAATTTAACATGGGGAGTCTATGGGATTGGAGCCAGCCTCTAGCGGCTAGTCGATGAATAGCAGTTTTAGTCGCTTGGTAGCAACATTAACGTGTCCACATGTAGCAGTAATAAGTAGAATATCTCCGTGTGCGAGTGTGCAATATTGACTTATGTTCAAAACAATAGTACAGTATTCTGTAGCAAATTACATAATAATAATAATAACAGCAGCTGTAACATTAACAATGTGCAAATCGAGATGAAGCTACTTGATAAGAAATTACTTCTGTGTGAGACTTCTGTTGTACTATTGACAATGAACCATCTTTGTTTATAAAATGTTACTTAAATTTAGTTTGATGTGAGTGCATATTTACTCCACGTGACAAAGCATGGACCTGTTTCATAATTTTTTTTTACCAAATAAGCCAGGCTTGTTTCAGTTATTCTAACTTATTTTGAACCAAATCAACTGACAATACGTCAGACTAACTGAAATAAACTCAACTTATTTGGTAAACTTGTTTTATGAAACAGGCCCCAGATCATTGTGCCAACTGCTAAACATGCAAAACAACAATAGTTTAATCAATGATTTTCAACTTAATTTTACATCATCATAAATCAGAATAGTCATTTAAAATATTTATACATGATTAACGAGCTGAATGACTCACGTGTCCTGTTGTTCAGTGTTTGGGCCACATTCAAACAATAAATCAAACCAATAAATAATACAAATTTGTTCACTGAAAAGATTTGCTTAAAAGCACATTTGTTCACGAGTGAAACAAAGCATGCTGCAGTTTCGTCTACTTTTTTTAATGCTATGCTTTTTTATTACTAATGGCCTCTATATGGTGTGAAAATGTTATGATATGTCTTGATTTGAAATGAATCTAACTAATTTGGGGCTTTAAACATATCAAAACATATCATGAAGGTCTTCTTAAAATCAGGAATGAAATTATAACCCAATGCTTTATTTATTTGGTAGGCCATGGCATAATGTTCAAAGGACTATTTGCAATAGTTTTGTTGTACCCAGGCACTTGAGATTAAATTTTTTTTTTTGATCTCTCAATCAGTTTAGTAATTGTGGCATTATGGGAACGACAGTGTTTGTATCTTCATCTTTTTTTCTCTTTTTCTTCCTCTTCAGTTAATTTGCACAAAGTCAACCACCATCTCACGCTGCTCTCCCCCCTCCCACGTGGCTTCACAAATTGCAATTCTAAGGTGCTTTATTGCAGTCTATGATTGTGAGCGATTACAAAATGAGACAGAAAGCGAGAGAAAGAGACAAAGAGATTACCGGCAAACACTGGAGGCCTTTTAACACAAAAGAAAACTGAAGCATCAACCACAAGAAGTGTGTTTAGATCATCTGAGTGCTCAAGGGGCAGCGGGTTACACACTGAACAAGACAGCTTGATCTAACCACTGGAGGACTCTAGTATTACAGGCGCTGTAAACATGACAAAAGGACACACACACACACACAACATCCTTCTCGGCATCTCCCCTTTCGGAGATGTTACACAAAGACAGTGGCACTCTGAACTTCATCCAATTCATCCATGTGAGAGAGTCAGATACAAACAACTGTACAAAAACTGATACAAGTTTTATCAAGTGGTACATCACAATGTTATTGGCATTTACGATTCACTGCTTGAGGAAAGAAAATAATGACATGACAGAATGGGTAGGATGATAAACCGAGTCTCTGGGGAATGAATGAGATTAATTTGAGAGAGACTGAAAAGTCCCCTATGGTTACAAATTAAGTTGTTGCCACAATGATGCAGATATAATACATATTTCTGTACAGGTACCTATTGTGAAGCCTTGCTTGCAAAAAAAAAAAATAAGTTATTTCCTTTTGTGACAACATGCCCCAATAGCAGAAAGTGTTCTCATAGTCTATGGGGTAAAGTCACAAAGGAATCTGCAATAAAAACTATGAAAAAAACGTAATTTTCATGTAACATTCTTGCTGTTTCCTGGAAATGTCCAAATTCCATGATGATAAAGTTTTATATAAAAAATAAATGTAAGTTCTGACGTAGAGCCCAGATGTCCTGTGCCTTGTTTACAAGTAGAGAGAGATGCACGCTGTACGTAAAACAGTCTTTGTAAACATGTCTGAAGGGTTCGACAGCGAGGATGACTTGCCATTTTTTTGCACAGCCTTACTTATTTGAACCTGAATAAACAGATGATGAACTAAGAGAGAGTTCATCTAAGAGAGATGATCTAAGAGACGTTCTACATCAGAATGCTGGCTCCTGCATCAGCAGCACCAAATGCATGCGTCGTAGTACTCTCACGAACACACGTCGAAGACTGACACGGAAGAGAAGAAAGTGTTGAATGAAGTCATTACTTTTGTTTTCTTTGTGCATAAAAAGTATTATCGAAGCTTCATAAAGTTAAGACTGAACCACTGATGTCCCATGGACTATTTTAACAATGTCCTTACTACCTTTCTGGGCCTTGAAGCGGTAGTTATGTTGCTGTTTATGCAGGGTCAGAAAGCTCTCGGATTTCATCAAAAATATCTTCATTTGTGTTCTGAAGATGAACGAAGGTCTTACAGGTTTGGAACGACATGAGGGTGAGCAATTGATGACAGAATTTTCATTTTTGGGTGAACTATCCCTTTAAATCAAGTAAATTAGATGTATAAAAGTAAACATTTAAATATATATATATTCTGCAATAAACTATTTTAATTCAAAATTAAAGTTAGTGTCTCTTTATTTTTGTATTTACATGATCAGTCCCTCTCTCTCTATAGATGCATTTTCTGTAGAAGCTTGTTTCTAAGTTTCTATGAAATGAAAATAGCAACTTTTACAGTACAGTGTGACTCATTACCCTAAAGCCCAGAAGGGAACTTTTCAAACTCTTCTCTTCTCAAATTCTTCTCTTTTCTCCCTCTTTGACTTTTTCACACTCTCTCCCTGCAGCAAACTGGTCGTTTTCCTTTGCTGAATCTTTGCACACACTACTTCAAATGTTAACGCGCTACGGGACAGTCCCCAGGACGAATAGAGACATCCATATTTAATGCCCTTAACCATCTATTTAATTGATCTATTAATTGAGTTGAACTGACTTCTGTTTGAACCATAAGAAGTTAAGAAGTCCATCACATTTACTTTCCAAATCAGACCTCAATCCACGTGACATGACTGAAAATGAAGATAATTTGTGGTTTCTCATGCTACTGTGATTCAGTTGTTGGTAACACTTTATTTTAAGCTGTCATAATACAGAGTAATTACCTAATTAAGTACTTAGTAGTAGCCATTGTACTTACATGAAACAAACATGTACTTACCATGTAACTGAGTTTGATTCTAATAACATTTCAACAATTTTGCCAAGTATTTTTTTTAGCTTATGATTCATTAAAATGCTTTATAATGTCAAAGTCTCATTTTTTCTTTCTTTTTGTCTCTCTCTTATCTTGTACGTGTTCTGCCACTGCAGCAAAGTCAAGGAGAGCGGCTGATTTATTTCCCTGGACAGAACATTATGGCACCTCATTAACATGCACAAACACACACACACACACACAAGCTTTCATTTTAACTGGTAATTTCTCAGTACACGTCAGTATAGGCGGGGGACCACATAAGAAATAATCAAAAGGGAGTGAGTGAAAGAAACAGGACAGATGACAGGGTAGAGGAGGGTACAAACCGTCTTGACAGCTTCAGTTAGGCATGTAGGTGTTGAGAAGAACATAAAAACAGCAGGGAGACAGAGAGAGAGGGAAAGAGAGCCATCAAGGTACATTACCTCAGTTCATACTCCATGAAGCAGAACTCTCTCTCTCACTGCTGTTGAATGCTGTAGAATAAAAAGAAGAGAACTTGTTCAGGCACATGTGACCCAGTGCAGCGACACATTTACTACCTTTAACTGCCCCGTCTTCTGTTATTATTTCATCCCTGTCTTTCTATTCATCTAAATTCTTTACTGCCTTCCTTTGTACAGAAAATATGGCTGTCAATATAAAAAAAGTTCAACTGGAATTCTAAAACATTCTAAAGATTATTTTAATAAATTATTTAAATACAAAATGTAGCATTCATATTTAAATAATATAAACATTTAAGTGTTTATTTAAAACATTAATATATATATATATATAAATAAAACGTAAGATCATTTTTAACAAAATATCTTCTATTCTGCAAGAACACATTAAACTGATCAAAAGTGACAGTAAAGACATTTAAAAAAATTGCAATCTATCTAAAACGTATCATGATTTCTACAAAAATATAAATCATCACAATTGTTTTTATATATATTAATAAATAATAATAATATATATTACTTGAGCAAATCAGCATATTAGAATGATTTCTGAAGGATCATGTGACACTGAAGACTGGAGTAATGGCTGCTGAAAACTCAGCTTTGCCATCACAGGAATAAATTACATTTTAAAATATTTAAAAAAAGAAAACAATTATTTTAAATAGAAATACCTTTTCTAAATATTTCTGTTTTTACTTTATATTTGATCAAATAATTGCTGATTTTATGAGCAGTAAAGGTTTCTATCAAAATAAAAAAATATTTATTACCAACCCAAAACTTGTAGTTTAAAATGTAATAATTATTGAAATATTTTTACATAAAAACAGCTAAAAATAAAAACAGACAAAATAAAAATAAGACATAAAGCAAGCAGATAACTTTCACTTGCTCTCTGTTTGTTTTGACTGTTAACGTCTCTATTTTTTCCTGGACGGTTGGCTGGTTCGAAATAGATTCCTGTTTTTTCGGGACTTCCAAAACAAAAGTCCAAATATGAAAAGAATCCACTTCATTACACACTCCCACAGTTCCCAGCAAGAGGTCTAGCCTTGGCACACAGCAGCTCCTCGAGAGGGATTGGGGCTGAAAATCAGAAGGCTCGCCCCAAAGAGATAGACATGCATGACGCTGATTGATGACACGCAAACTGCTTCATTCATCACTGCCTGTGGATTCTCATAGGAAGACCTGGAGAAGGTTGTTGCATCTTCTCCCTCTGATGAACAGAGCAAAGGGGCAAGGGAAATAAGTACATTTACACTGAAACCGCTACTCTTGAGGCTGAAGGTCAGGGTCTGTGCTGCAGTCTATATAATTTTCTGTTCTGAAGCAGGGATAAAATTGAAAACATGACCTGGTGTCCTATATCCACAACCTCTAAAGTCAATTGCACCTATTGGTTTTTAAAACCAGAGCACCATTAAATAGTAATCTTATAAAGGGCCAAGGGAAAACTACGCATGCGTGCTAGTATAAATGAACAGGACTGGCAACACAATAACTACTCAACAGGAGGAAAATGAAGGCATACTTGAAAAGCCTTATGGTTGAATACCTGGACCTTGGCTTGCAAAGAAAGAAAACACTTGACATTCTTTTTATATAACTAAGAATTATTCCAAAGACATCAGCAGTGAGCAGGGATATATTGCATTTATTCCTTTGATTCATTAAATGACAACTGTAATTTTAACACTCTTATTTTATAAATAAAATACATATATAATGTATTTAAATATCAATTTATTGGTATTTAATTGTAACTAGTACCGGTTTTATTAAAATAATTTCTGTATGCATAATAAAATCATGTGAGATGTCAGGGTTGGGGTGAAGGGATGAGGACGAGGACTCCGTTGTGCAGGAAAAGGGCTTTATTAATCAAAAACAAAACAAACAAACAACCAACAAAAACTACCCCGAGGGCGGAAACAGTCTGGCAGGCAGGACAGGGCAAGGCACAACAAGGCAAGGCAGGAACAGGATACAACTGGGGAAGGTGCGACGAACTGGCACAGGACTGCAAGCACAAGGAGAATATAAAGGGAGCAAATGAGGAGGAAACGAGGGAAAATAGGTGGGACAAATTAACCAATAATCAGGTAACAAGATGGGTGTGGTCAAGACAATTGACATGAGAGCACATGGCACACAGAAAACAAAGAAAAAAGCAAAACAAATCACTAGCCATGTGCGAAACAGGACACGCAGCTAATGAAAAAACTCATAAGCCATGTGTTCACACAAGACATGACAACATGAAAGCATGCAGCCAATGAAAAAGCATTTTTTCACATAACTGGTAAATGGACTATGCAAAGTTCAAAACTAATTGTATTTTGAGGAAAACATTAAAATACATTACAAACAAAACTGAATCACAAAGCGAGGAAACATAATTGCTACAAGTAAATTTAGGCATCACAGCATTATAATTAGAGATCGACCGATATATTGGTTTACCGATATTTTTCCCGATATTTAAGCATTTTACCATTATCGGATATCGGTAAAAAAAAAAAAAACTTTATTTGTCACATACACAATTATACAGAGTATAACCAGCAGTGAAATGTGTTCTCTGTATTTGACCCATCCAAGTACACACACACCTGGAGCAGTGTGTTCACTCAGGAGAAGCTCCAGCACGACCACCGCATGTAACTTTATACAAGATTCACTTGTTTGAAACACGCTAAACTATATTAACATTTACTATAGAACCATTATTTCACCAATAAACATCTAAATAAATACATCTCTATCGAAATTAATTATTTATTATCTCCACAAGCGATCGCAGTTTGAGTATAGTTCTGTGTAAATAGATAAACCGCGCTGTCAGCAGTTTTCATAATTTAGAATGACAAAAACATTTGAATAATTCTGATAAAACATGCCAGTTAAGAAATGCAATAAAATACGATGTTTTGTTTGTTATAGCTTATTTCAATATTCCAGAGAATATTATTCAGTGAATTAACATTATCCAGTGAATTATTATTCACTCTTTAGCCTATTAAACAACGTTTAAACCTAAAACTGTAGTTTAAAATGAAGTTGATATGATTTCTGTCCTTTATTTTCTCCATTTGAAAACATTAGACATTCTTTTGCTTATTTTTAATATCAGTGTTGCTGATGATGCTTTTTATAAATAAAATGTTTTTATTGTTGTAATTTGAAGATAAAATTTTACATGAAAATGTTAATTTTCAACAGTTTTTTGTTGTTGTTAAGATGACTGAAAGGAGGAAAAACCAAAGCGAAGAATGGACTTACTTCACTCTGTTATTTATTTACTTTATAACAGTAAATAAATATCGGTTCTGCATATTGGTTATCGGGTACATAAACGTACAAATAATCGGTATCGGTATCGGTTATAAAAAATCAATATCGGTCGATCACTAATTATAATGTACTTTATAAAAGATGCATATTCATTTTGAAATCTGCTAACAATTATATACACGGACAGGTACAAGTTTATAGACAAATTTAAGTATCAATTTTTAAAACTCCCAGCATTTGAGGAGACGGCAGACTGGTGATCTAAATGCACCATGCACACGGCGGACTGATCCGCTGAAGTGTGTGAGAGGCATGCGGTCCATGACGAGGGGCTTAAGAGTCTATCAGTTCATATTTCAAACACTCTTTCATGCCCACCAACTCCATTACTTTCAATTGACTACCTCAATAATGAAGCAGGAACATTTTCTTTTGTTAGCCTTCTATCTTTCCGTGCCCTCCATCGGTTTAGCCCAAGACATATTAAAATATCCAACCAAATAGTATTAATAGTAGATGGAGTGCGCAGACTGTAATATATGCCGCACCGGAGGCCGTGCATCGCCCCTCTCTTCCTCACATTGGAGAAATGAGAATATTAATCGCTGTCATCTTATTAAAATAACTCTCTCTTATTATGCACCTCTAAAGCGGAGCTGAGCCAAGAGATATTAAACATACAGCAGCCATTAATAGGCAAATAACACAAAAGATTTTGTTTGAAGTGGTCATTACTGAATCACAAAGGAGGACGGAACGGAAAAGGTGCCGAGGATAAACACCTGGCAAAAAGCAAACCTTCTACACGTAAACACACATCATATCAGCCATTTACACAGTGTCACTTTGTAGACTACTCTCATTAAAAACGCATTAAGATCCTGTCCCTGAGGCGAGTTCCCACCACAAACCCTCCTCCAACAACCGGTAGGATCTGTTTAAGCAAAACTCTGAAAGAGAAACTCTATAACAGGGTCCAAGGAGGGGTCTTCAACAGAATAACTAGATCTATCCTGCACACCCCGGAGCTCATGAGTCAACATTTAATTGATGATGGGCAATTAAAGGAGCTCGTTTAACCTTGGGGGGTCCGGCAGGGTGAGAGGGGGAAGGATAGAGAAGAAGAGAGAGAAACAGAAGAGTAAGCATTTAGTCGGCATCATTAGGCCGAGAAAAGTGGGAAGGAGAGAGAAAAACCGATAGTAGGAGGAGTTGGGGCCAAAAGGGACCATGAGAAAAATCTAAATAATGCTATAGGGTGGGGTAAAGAAAGACTGAGAGGATGACAAACGGCTATCTGAAAGACAAACGGCTCATACAAAATCTAATCAGAAAGATTAAAATGAAAGGAAAAAGGTCTTATACCTGGGGAAAGCTGCAGTTAAGTCGATATTGAGCCGATAGTCATTTTTCAAATGGGTCTTTTATAATGCATCTGCCAATAAATGGCATAAAACTTTTCTTATGCATCATTTGGGATCATTTATTTTTATTTAACATTTTTCCTAATTGAGAATGACATTAAATAATTTAAATAATTAAAATGAATAGGGATGCACCGAACGTCAAGTACACTCAAATGTTCAAATTGGAAGCTACATTTTTCCTAATGAGAATTCTAATAAAATGTAAATATTTCTGCTCACAAGGCTTTTGTTTGTATTTAAATTAATAGGGATGCTAGATTAAAGACAATCTCTTTAGCCAAGATTCACTCAAATGTTCAAATTGGGATGAGCATTTTCTAATGTTCTAATACTTCTGCTCAGCAAGGCTGCATTTGTCTAAAAAAAATTATTTAAATATTAAAATTAATTCATATCTGGGAGATGCAAACCAACCCTTAAATGAACGACCAACACCTTCGGCAACTAAATGTAATTACACAAGCTCAAATGTGTTCAAATTGGGATATACTGTAGCATTTTCTAATGTTCTACATAAGTAAATGTACTTTTCAATTCTTTTTTGTTTCTTTAGAATCACATGCAAAAAGCTGCTGCTCAAAGTTTTCTGTGCTTTAGTATTCATCAAGTCTGGAAAAAATGAAAAAATATTTTACTTATTAATTTATTACTTATTAATTTAGGTTTAATTGTGCTTTGTGCTTTTATTTATCAAGGACACATTAACCAAATGTCATAGGAAATAAGTATATTAAATGTTAATATATGATTCAATGTTTCAAATAAATGCTGCAACACAACTGTTTGAAATGTAGATTTTTCTTGAGCAGGAAATCAGTATATTAGAAGGATCATGTGCCACTGAAGACTGGAGCAATGATGCTGAAATTCATCTTATAATTATAAGCTTATAAAATGATAATAATTATTTATATATTTTTTGAAAATCCAAAAATGCAGAAAGTTTGGTGTAAGGGGTAGGTGTAGTAGTAGTAGTAGTAGTAGTAGTATAGGGGACAGAAAATACAGTTTGTACAGTATTTTAACCATTATGTCTATAGAATGTGGCCATAAAACATGGAAACCAGTCGAAGCGAAAATAATGATCTTTATAATAAAAAATGAAAAAACATCAGTTCTGAATACAGGTTATTAAATTAAAATGTAGAGTGCTACAATCATAAAAGGTGCCCTTTAGCCCTGTCATTGCAGATGGTCACAAAAATGAATATAGTTTCAAGCCCTTCACTAGCCTCTAAGATAACATGATAAGAAAGAAGTAACAGAAAAAAAACAGAGATGGAAAGAAAAACAGAAGGAGTGGCTGAGAGATATTATAACTTTCTCAGCAGTTGCTGAGTGTTTGTATGTTTATCTAATTTGGACCCTCTGGAGCCCCTACCTCTTCAGCACTAATGAAAGCCCAGTTCAAACTCCACCCACACCACTCCACTCCACTCCACTCCACTCGGTAAGACAGAGACCAGTCATCCAGAGTAAACACACCATCAGCAAAGACTGCCCGCATACCTGTGACTACAGTTCAGCCTCTTCAGGGGAAGGAAATACACATACACTGATATGAGAACAGAACATCTGCTCAAAAAGTGCTGAATAGCCGAAAGAAACAAAGCAAGCACCTTTTTATGCTGACGCCTTGGAGGTTTCTCCTCTAAAGGAATGACATGCCCCCCTTCCTTCATCTTCTTCTTTTATCTCACTGAGTTGGTGTTATTATGTCTTGAGGGTGGGCGCTGAGAGAGAGGCCTGACACCACAGGTGCCAAGATGTGTGCATTAGACAGCTGCTTAAGCAACCAGAGCACATATATGGAAATGTAAACATTGACTGGGTACACACTTTTCACAGCAATGACAGATGGGTTTCCAGTTGGGCCCAGTGTTTCATGCGCCATCATTGACTTACTGTGGCTTCGATGTGAAATAACAAACAAATAATCACACAACTGTAAGCATTCAGTTTGCCATGCAAGCAAATATTAGTCTAGGTTAAATGATAAACATATTTATGAACACTGGGAAGTCTTCTAATGAGGCTGAACTGCTGAGTAGTCAAATGTGTTTATGTCCCAAGAAAGCTTCCAAGAAACTACAAAACAATAAAGTTCAATGGTTCGTTTTACAGTCTGTACTTTAAATACTTGAAGTAGTACTTTAAATACTCGAACCTATTATGACAAAATTAAGCAATATTTTCAGTGCTGGGTCACCCTAAACATTGTACTTTTTTTCTGTGTATAGTGTTTTGAATCTCTTAGAAAATGTCTTTACCTGTAGTAAGGAGTCGGTCAAAAGCTTCACATGCCGGTGAATAAAGTCCATCTTCATCACTGAAAAACAACAGGATACATTTTTAGGTTTGATTTCGATGGATTGTAGATAAATATCCACTTCATTCAGCAATGTGGATGTACTCTGTTTACTGAGAGAGTTACTGAGAATGCGCGCCAAACGATTAAAAGTTCCATAGAATGGAAAACTGTATTTACCTTGGCATTGTTAAATAATAAGAGTTCTGTACATGGAAATGACATGCCATGGGCCTCAAACACCATAGTTTCCTCCTTCTTATGTAAATCTCATGAATTAAAAAGACCACTAAAAAAAGGCGAATCAGAACATAACACCGACTGTGACGTAAAAGTCGGGATCACTACACCTCCAACATTTGCATATACCCGCACATGTTCTAGGCCAGCCGCCAGCCGCCAGCCGAACCTACACAGCCGAATCATCAGAAGTTCTGCAGGTATTGTAAAGAAACAAGCGGGGACAACAATGAAAATGACAGATCATGGAAATACATGTTATGATACAGGCTGTGCAGGGGATGTGAAGTGGTTTCTGTATTCAGAAAGGCACGGAATAGCATGTTATGATACAGGCTGTGCAGGGGAGCGCGAGCCACTAAAGGGACCTGGTTAGCTTCTTGAGCCACTAAAGCGGTAGCCTGTTATAGCAGTACTTGCTAGATTTCTCTTACCACATAAACAGAGTAAAGAGAGATGACTGAGGATGATGTTACAGTACATCAGATTTCTCTTACCACATAAACAGAGTAAAGAGAGATGACTGAGGATGATGGCGAATTATTTACTGATCCTGAGCACCACTGACAAGCATCTGGGGTCTCATTATAAACGCTGCGTATGCACAAAATGGGCATATAATTTGTGTGAGCAATCTTCCTCGCACATCTCCGGATTTATAAAAAATAAACTTTGGCGACAAATATGTATGCACCGTACGGACATTCTAGACCATGCGTATAAACTCTTTTGGAGTGAGAAGTAATGAAGTAAATGATTTTAAACTGTGTTTTCATTTCGATATGCATTTACAATAAATATTCCACTCTCATTAAGCACTGCAATTACAAAAAGTAATTGCGCAGAAGTTAAAAAAATTAAATGTAGACATATGAGTGGATGCATGTGATCACTTTTCATGTGACATCCTATGTTTTAATGACAGCAAGAGTGCTATAGGTGCACAATAATTCATTTTTAAACTAAACTGCAGATCTCATGTTACGAGGATATTTTTTTTATTTTTTGCGAGAAAAATGATCATGATGTGCACTTCGATATTATGGTGGACACAGCTGGATACGGTGGTCGAACGGTCAGTTCATTGTCCGGTTTGAATAGAACCAATGATAATATCTTACTGTACAACCACAGCTGCACGGACGTGTTGATGTCGTGTAAAGGCATCTCCAAAACATTATACAAATACCACTGTATTTTACTTAAAGGACAACGGTAAGATTTGCACATTTCCTTTTTAAAATACTTTCAGTAATTCGCAGAGTCAGACAATTGTATTTACACTGCAAAAAATATAAGCCTATTGTATCAGCTGTTTCCTCTAAAAATAGATGTTCAGCTCATGGTCACCTTATCAGCAAAACTGCATACATTTAATTTGATTTGAATTGTTTAAAGCAATTAAAATACTATATGACCAGTGTAAAAGAATGAGATCTACTATTTTAAACCGTTTTGTTTTTATTGATATATTCATATACTTATTATAAAACGTTACAACGATACTGGATAATTTTTAGCAATACAAATTAAATTGTAGGCTTTGGCCAAAATAATAATTACTAAGGGTGCCGATACTTTTGGCCATGACTGTATATTTTCAAACAAAGACTGAAAAAAACTGTGAGTAAAACACATTGCACTCAACAGGCGAGCTTCACAACAGGCTAAGTTTGCATGATTTCTCTTTGTCATGTGCTCTGACAGAAGAATTTTCACTTTCACACTTAAGATTGAGCACTTCGCTCAAAGATAGCGGTGACCTTCATCCTCATATGTCAGCGTTCAATTTGCTTGCCGCATATCGGGCACACAAAGAGCTGCTCGCCATGCAGCACCCCATCCATCACACCATCCCAGAAAACACGTGTTGAGGCGTGAAGCTGGTCCCCGCAATCCAGATCCATGCCTTATCCTAATTTATTTATCTTTCTGAAAACTGCATCCTTGCCAAAATAAACAGTCACCTCACATCACCCCAATTTGCCAAGATTTCCAATTCCAAGT
The DNA here is from genome assembly GCA_027422405.1 of Ptychobarbus kaznakovi. Classification (NCBI taxonomy): domain Eukaryota; kingdom Metazoa; phylum Chordata; class Actinopteri; order Cypriniformes; family Cyprinidae; genus Ptychobarbus; species Ptychobarbus kaznakovi. The sequence continues at coordinate 9,030,286 of CM049802.1, forward strand.
CTCCATACTCATGTCAGAACGACGAGCTTCGTGCATCTCTCACTACACATTTACATCACATTTACGCATTTAGCAGACACTTTTATCCAAAGGAACTTACAATGCATTCGGGCAATACATTTTTTGTCAGTATGTGTGTTCCCTGGGAATTGAACCAACAACTTTTTGCACTGCCAACACTATGTTCTACCACTGAGCCACAGGAATACGACTTAATATTCATAACGAGAAGAATGCTTAGGTCATTTTCAGGTTACTTGATTTTGAGATGCCTGGCCCTTTGTCGAGGTATGTAAGACTTTAACAATGCCCTCAAACATCACAAATACATGGCAAGTATAATAAATTCTTCGTAATTCTGTCAAATCAGTGTTGAACAATTGGTTGCAGAATCGTTTGCTTATCATTACCTCTAATTGAAATGATTCAGTTTTCATGTAAAACAAGTAAGTGTTGAAGTGTTATCTTCCAGTATGTCTGGTAAGAATGTAAGGAGTTTGGATGCTCTGATATGTGCTTGCAATAAAAGTGACTCGCAGGCAAAGCTGACTGATGTCTGGTGTGTAGTCGCGGTAAAGCCAGTTTTTTGCTTTGATCATTGATTTCCAAGCAAGATAAGGCCATCACAGATTTGAAGAGGGAACACGAAGGGAAATTTTAGGTAAAATACCTTGTACACCCTTCCATATTCATGAAATGGAAGGCTTTGTCAATAAAGAAAATGTCAAAAAATGCTAAACAATTATCATTTACTCTGTACAACATCCACAATGCTTTCATATCCTTATTATATAATATCCACGTGTATTTAAAAAGCAATAATAAATGCTTTATATAAGGGGATCTTTCCTGATTAAAAAAAACTTTGAATTTACGTTATTTCATAAAACACATCAGTTCCACACAAATCAATGAAGGTACATCAACATATATTTCCCTTTCATTTTGAATTGTTTGAATCAGTTTATTCACAAATTCAAACATACACACTGTTAAACTAAATATATTTTTTTATTTTAAATAAGTTGTAAATAAAACAAAGATCATTTGTTTTACAATAAAATACTATTTCAGTGTTTAAACTTTTGAATTGCATGTTTAATTCAATGTATTACATGTAATTCTTTGTAATTGATTGTGAAATTTTCAAGCAATTATGAAAATGTGTTGTTGTTTATACATATATATACTGTCAGAGAGTCACCGCAGTCTCTACTAACGACACTCACCGGATCCCAATCCTCTGATTAATAATCACCACCACCTGTCAGCACTCATCAACAGCACTATATCCCAGCACTCCTCCCGTTCACTCACTGTCTGGTCTCAAACATTCCATGTTTACCCACTAACCTTTTGTCTACTCCCCAGTTGCTCCAGTGTTCCTATCCCTGTTATTCACCGCTCCTGTGCTCCACCGTCCTGTGTCTATCTGCTGACATATACCTGATATGATTCCTTTCACACAACCTTTTTGCATAACATCATTCAGTGTCTACTAACTAGCTAACTGCTACCAATATTTTAGACATAAAACACTATTAAGTCCACTTCTTTTTCATCTTGCTCAAAAACACTTATAAAGCACTTTAAAAAATAACCAACATTTACTTCCCATGCAAAGCATGCTGGGAACTACAAATGCCCTTCCCAGTTTGAGTGAGAGAAACTTGGCAAACTGTAGGAAAAGCTAAACTTGCCGCTGTATTTTTACAGATTTATACAGGCCTATGGGGGCCTTTTGTCAGAACAGTATCCGAATAACTTTCTGAGAAAGAAAATATCCATTATTAAGTGTGGCATCATTTTGATACTTGAAAGTCTTTATGATAAGTTTTCCCAATGTTTACAAAGAAATGGAGCATATGCCAGCTATCTTCTATCTGTAGCATCATCTTTCATTTTGTTCTTGTCAGATTAAACTCTGAATGAATAACTAGATGTCCTCCATATAGACTTTTAAGAACCTTTAAGGAAATATTTATCAATATTTTGCTTCAACATCCGTCTTGAATAATATATATTGCTGATAGACAGAAAAACATATTGATCCATTGTTTGTACAAATTAACCAAAAAATGTGCTGTAGTACAATATGCTGCTACAAGGCCAGCATGAGAATGGCTGTGATCCAACATGGCTGCCCTTTGCTTAACTGATTGGACAGGTTTCCCTGGTGTTGGTATCAGGAACAGGCTGACAGATGGTTTGAGAGGAGCCGGTTCTCCAGCGAAACCCACGGGGCCCATTTGATGGTCAGAAACCTCAGACCAGGGACCTTAAACTCTCTGGACTCACACTGGCTGTCCGTCTTCTACTGGTGAAGCCTCCATATATGGAGCACAGAGACTCATTTGGCAGGAAGACAGAAATAGTTAATAACTCAAGAGGTGTGACAGAGAATAATAGGCAGATTTTCAATATGCTTTTTCATGAAAAACAGCAAAGTTTGTTTTTGTCATTTAAATCAAGCATTGTGTTTCAATTACTAAGAAAGTTACTAGCCGGATGGGCAATAGAATAGCCAATAATTTAATTGTATTTACTTACCAAAGTCCAAGAAACGGCCACATCCACTGCTTGTGTCTTGCATTTTTCAATGCAAAAACAGTGTGAAGGGCTCACAATATATTAAAAAAGACACAATGACTGTCATGACAGCGGCAGATACAAAGTCAAGGTCCATTGATACATAACACATTTTTGTGTTTAAAAAAGTGAGAGCAATTGTCAATCATGTGCATCTAGCACATTTCCTTAGAAAAAAACTGTAGAAAAGCAGCACAGTGGAATGCAAAAACATATTTTGTGTGAATGGGCCATGTTGCAATTACTAATAAAGTTACCAGTTAAGTACACAGTAAAAAAACTTGAGCAATCTTAGAAATTTAAGGCAACCACCTTCTGCAGATGTGTGAGTTCTCCCAACTTTTTGATGCATAAAATTAAAACAACAAGTTGAGAAAAGTCAAAAATGAAGTCTGCTTAAAATTTTCTTTCAACTTTTTTTTTACAGAATTTAAAAAAGTTGAGCTAGAGCTTGCAGATTTTTGAGTTTTCTTAAACGTTTAAAAGTTCTTTCAACTTCTTTTTTTTTTACAGCAAAGTTGGCTGTTCTCCTCAGCAAGACTATACCTCCTATACAATATAACTATACATTTATATTTGAATTCACAATTCTAATTTTGAAACCAGCTGAACACAAAGCAGAACTAAACAAACATCACAACAAAAAAACAGTTTTCTCAACTTGTGTGTTTGAAGTGATCATGACGGTAAAAAGTTGAGAGAACTGCTGTATGGCCACTTATCTTTAGATTTTAAATTACTTTTATATATAAACGTTGCCTTATTTGGCTTCGTGCTTGTTTTGAACATACTTTTCTCACCGTGCTTTGGTTTGAATTTATATAATTTGTCTACAAATAATACAATATAACTATACAATTCTATTTGTTATATTCACAATTAATAATTTTGAAATTTATTATTAATGTTGGAAACAACATGGAGAGAATGTGTTTTGAATGATCTTTTTTTTTTTGGAACAGCAGTAAGCACTGTTTACCAGCTAATCACTACTTTAAACTACACATTTGTTAAATAAGTAAAAAAACAGTGCTTGTTTTGACCAATTTTTAGCTGCTTTGTTTGAGCTTTGATATTTTATAACAATATACACTATCATTCAAAAGTTTGAAAGAAATTAATACATTCTGAAGGCAAGGATATTCTTTTTAAAAGTTTTTTTTAAGTGATAGTAAAGATTTATTATTTACAACATGCTTCCGCTTGCTTATTTCAACATTCGCGCAACCCCACAAAGTCATAACACAAAAACCGCTTTTGCTTTGAGCTTTGATTGAAAGGTCCCGGAGCGAGGGAATGAAGGCAGATTTATACCTTGCTCTGGGTAATGCGCTTCCAAATAGCTAAAATGATGGCAATCCAACCATTAAAATGGCAACAATAGACCATGTATAGATTTTATTGCACAGCAGGACGCAGAAACTGCAAAGTCATTATCTGTCTCGGCATCTGAATAAATATAGGCTTTTTATCTCTTTCTTTCTCTTTCTCTCACAACACTGTGAAAGTGTTTTTGGACTGTGAACTAAAAACTTGTCGGTGCTAAATGGTGTAAAAAGAGCTGAACTTGTGAATGTTTTGTTTTTTGTACTTACACAGAAGCGTGAAACAAGCTGTGGCTGTTCTCCTCATTTAAAAGATGCTTTCAAGGTGCTGTCCTCAGCTGAACACAAAGCAGAACTGCGACCCTCGCTTTAAACAAACATCACAACAAAAAAACAGCATGGTGAAGGACAAGTGCCAAATGAGTGATAGAAGTGATAGAACATGAGCCATCTCTGTTCTGTAAAATAGCAACTTTTGGCAATTTGTGGACTTTCCTTCAGATAAATAAACTTTTAATTGTTTAAGCAGCCAGAACATTAATTGCAGCAGAAATGACTGTAGAAACTTTATATAATTTGTCGCGCAACCCCACAAAGTACCAATGACTCATGCTCAAAAGACTTTATTATTAATGTTGGAAACTCTGGGTATCATTACATAAACTTTTTTTTTTTTGCTAATTATTTGAAACATAGACCATTTTTCCACAGCAGGACGCAGAAACTGAACTCTTCATTTCAACGGCATATCCAACTATCTGTAAAAAGTAATAGGCTGCTTCTGGAGTGTGAAAGTGTTTTTGGACATTTTTATAACAATATACACTATCATTCAAAAGTTTGAAAGAAATGTCTTTTTCATTTCACAGAAGCGTTATTCTGAAGGATATTCTAAATAGATTTTTTTTTAAGTGATAGTAAAGATTATTATTTACCTGTTCTCCTCAAGATAAAACGAGGCCCCGAACACAAAGCAGAACTGGAGGGGAGCGTAAACAAACATCACAACAAAAAAACAGCATTTACCTGTGTATGACTATCTCTGTTCTGTAATGTATAGATTTTATTGCATGCTGCCTTTTCATGGCCAACACTATAGTCTGAATATAAACTTTTAAACACACTTTTCTCACCGTGACTCATTTATATAATTTGTCTACCAAATGCCCAATGCTGATTTATTATTAATGTTGGAAACAGTTGTGCTTTTTTTTTTTGGAAAAGATGCTTTCAACTTTTGATGGACGTGTCCTCATTTTCTGAGAATAAATAAGCTATATTCAAAATAGACATATTTTATAACAATATACACTATCATTCAAAAGTTTGAAAGAAATTAATACTTTTATTCTGCAAGGATATTCTAAATGTTTTTTTTTAAGTGATAGTAAAGATTTATTATTTACCGACGGATAATGGTCTTTCATTCTCAAGAAGCAGCCAGAACATCAGCAGAAATACCTGTAGAAACCAGTAACTCGATTGTATTCAAAAGGGGGAGTACGGGGGGCGCCCCGAGGGGGAACAGGATTTCTACCTAATTATTTGACAAAACAAATCACTACATCATTCTACTTCATTTCAACGTACTTGAAAAATAGCTTGATGGCTGAATCCAAGGAGGATTAGAGATAAACAAATGTATAGATTTTAGCATGCAAAGTTGAATGAGAGTCTGATGTTTTTATGGACCTCTATTTTTCTTTCTGTGAATGTCTAATTTCGGTCCCTGTTTGCTTGCAAATTACCATTCCCTCCTCTCCTAATTTTCCAATTTTGCTGTGTCATTTATATGTAATTTGGGATCGCACTGGGATAGAAGTGATAGAACCATATTGGTCTTTCCTTCACAAGAAGCAGCCAGAACATTTCGCAAATAAGACTTTCTCATTTTACATGCTAATTATTTGACAAAACTAATCACAAAATCATTCTACTTCATTTCAACGCCTTTATTGAGGCACTTTAGAGAAAGAAGGCTATTTTTCTCCCTTTTCTCTTAATAAATTGGTTTTACCCTGTTTGCTTGCAAATTACCCTTCCCTCCTTTCCTAAAGCGCAATTGTAATTTGGGATCCAACATAAGGAGACTTAGCTTTTTCAAAGACTGCAAGTAGTTTTTTAAAGCTAATTTAATTATCAGTGTCAAGGTAAGGGTGTTTGTCAGCAAAACCTATGCAAAATAGAAGACAAAAAAATAAAACCAATGCTAATTCGCCTGCTCGCAGCTCACATTTCTCAAATAATAGGACGTCCTCGGAGACCGAGGCTGGCATAGAATAATTAGCATGAGCTCTATGGTACTGTATGAGAACCTCTGAGGGCCTTCGTCTGTCTCTTTGATGTTCTGTGGCTTATTCAGTGTTGGTGACAGATAAAACAACCTATTGGACGTGCCAAGAGGGCAAAACATGTCCTGAGAGTCTGCTGACGGCTCCTTTACATTCATTTGCAAAGTCGATTGTAAAGGAGCACGACTTTCTGGCAGCAGATGTCCTTGTTTCTGCACCACCTCGGGTTTGTGGTGACAGAGGGGTGGCCCATCAAAACACTATTAAGGCTCAGATCATTTGGCAGAGGTTACGTGCCCAGACTGGTGCAGTATCATCAGCCTCTGATCTATTGGAACGTCAGGCTTTATTATCTAATTACTGGGGTCATCAAACGGGCAAGACATTTCACCACATAATTAAACCATTGGGTTGTCTCCATGGAACGGCAAAGTTTGGGATAGATCCAGCAACCATTAGTTGTTTACTAAGCTCAACTAGATTTAGAATTGGACATTTAGAAAATAAACACACATTTCTTAACATTTTTGAAGCTCTCGAGCTCATTAACAATCTTTAACCGAGCATATGCATGCACCAGGAGAATTCTGTCATTTTTGGTCATTACGGTGATGTAATTTATATTCTAACATTTTGGGAATAATATGGTGATAACTCATAGTGATATTAAGCTATTTTTCTTCACACATCGCTTAATAAAATTATGGTTGAAGAACTGATGTGATGTGGCCTATTTTAATGATGTCCTTACTACCTTTCCAGGCCTTGTATGTGTCCGTTGCATTGCTGTCTGCAGGGTCAGGAAGCTCTTTGATTTCATCAAAAATCTTAATTTGTCTTCCGAAGATGAACAAAGATCTTACGGGTTTGGAACAAAACGAGGGTGAGTAATTAATCACAGAGATTTCATTTTTGGGTGAACTATCCCTTTCAATTAAATTAATTATTTTGACTACCTCTCATTAAAACATGTTGTACACATCCCTACAGTGGAGGCTTAAGTATTAAGCAAAATTTCAACCAACTTAGTTACTTATTGTTTATATTCAACACAATACAAAATGCCTCCACTGAATCCAAACCACCGTATGCTCATACAGCACCCTACAAACTCAGCAGCGCATTGCCTCCATATATGGCTGTATTCTAGCTCCACTAAGTGAGAAGGAAGTGCTACTGTGTGTGGCAGACTGAGATTCTGTGAATAAATCGATTAGAGGACCCGTTTGACGGATGGTCTCTTAAGGGGGACAGGGCAGACAGAGGAATTAATTTGGCTGGTGAGATCGGTGCCAAGGCAATCCATCTCCCTACAAATTTGCCAATTTCCTCCATAATTAGGCACCCGTCTCCTCTGGATTTTTGGTGATGATGCATGTGTGGAAAACACGGCTCTGATGTGGTGCACGATTGTTTGTAATGAAAAACAAATTTAGTTTAGGGGGGAAAATATGGAAGCTCAGAATAAAAGGATAACACAGTTAGCCGACTTGGCAAGGATGTAAATACTCTGACCTTATGATTGTATACCCAGTGCGCTATTTGGGACAGGGCCTATTTGTCCAATGGACTATATCAGCATGTATTATTCTGTAAATCAAGTCATGTGTCTAGGGAGGAAAATATTTTCCAGCACAATAGCTGAAGCACAACAGCGGTGTGAATGTGATTCATGAAGCAGGTGTGCTAGCGTACGTTTGCTAACAGGGGATCTGAACTCAACGCCTCAGTGAGTACAGCATCTGTTCAATCCCATAAAGCCACAGTTCTTCAGCACTGATCTTTAATGGCACAGTGAGTTTGTCTACAGTGGATGTAGAGCATAAATGTCGTGAATGAATGTGCTGGAGGAGACGCAGCCTGCCAGAAGCTTTTTTTTAACTCAACGCCTCAGTGAGTACAGCATCTGTTCAATCCCATAAAGCCACAGTTCTTCGGCACTGATCTTTAATGGCACAGCGAGTTTGTCTACAGTGGATGTAGAGCATAAATGTCGTGAATGAATGTGCTGGAGGAGACGCAGCCTGCCAGAAGCTGTTAAGCAGCAACAGGACTCAGTATGGAGCTGATGTTGAACTCATCTCCTGCTCTCTCCTGTAATGAGGGCAGCGCATTAACAAGCACTAATTGGATGCATTTTTACTGGCTCTTCCCAATCCTGAAGGTCAGAGACAGAGGAAGAGAGGAGAATGTGGGCTGTGTTGTAGGAGGCAGAGAGAGAGAGAGAAGGAAAGGTAAACTGTGCATAAGGCCTATTTACCTTTCTTTTTCAACTGAAATGACTTTTTACAAAAAAGTTTTTAAAGCTCTTGAACTCTAATAATGACTAAACGGACCGAGATCTTTGGAAAGGAGCTGCAGTCAGCTGTTCTGCTTTGTCCTGGGACGATACTCTGCACAATGGTGTTGTATGGGTATGTGCACACTGCCCTCTAGTGACATACATGTCATATTCAGGAACGAAAAATATTAAAATAAAATATCAATATAACTTTAAAATTAATAATCAGATATTATTCAGTATAATTATTAAATTAAATAATATATGAGGATTCTTTTGAATGATTGCACCAAATATATATATATATACAAACACACACGTAAGGAATGGGTTGATCATTTATACAGAAAACTTAGTTTGCTTGAGTGTTTAGCACAATATACAATAGTCTAAAAATGAATGAATGCATAAATACAACCAAATAATTAAAGAATTCCGAAAAATGAAATTATCCTGTTAAACTTCTATAATAATGAAACTAACATGCCCATGCATATTAAGAGAAAGCATACTCGACTTTATTTCACAGACCATAGGCCTATTGGGTTTCCATTTGTCGTGACTCAAGATAGGTATTCACAACCATTCAGTAAATGTTCTCCTCAACTGGCTTCGCAGAGCTGCCAGAAGGACTGGCAGTGTTTTTCTTTTTCATAAGCAGAGAGCCAATTTAATTTGAAACTTGACTTCAGTCCACCGGCCATCAGTGTAACCACACCAATACTGCTACCACCAGAGGGCATTCTAGTTTAAGCAATACTATAGAACAGGTGCTGTCTGTATCTCTAGGCTGTTAATTTAAAGAAAACCTTTAGATCAGAAAATACTCTCCTCAAATAGAATTCACACACGTATTTAAATGTGCCAATGAAAAGCATCCAGCGGGACAGGTATCAACGGTATCAACATTTATTAACCAGTTTGTAAGAATTTCATGTGAACTATGAGAACTACCATAAAATGTAATATAAAAAATTATTTTACTAACTTATTCATTTTAAGTTAAATTGTGCTTTGTTGGTATAATGTCTGATAGGATGTATAAAAATGTTCAGTGTTAAGTAAATTATTATTATTTTTTGTATAGCAGGACAAAACGGTAAAAGGGGGGGGGGGGGGGGTGGAAATCTCATTTTAGAACAATTTGAATATTTTAATTATTTAAATATTTAGATTTAGCCTAGTTACGGCCCCCCTGCAATACCGCTACGGCCCACCGGGGTGCCAAGGCCCACAGTTTGGGAAGCACTGTTCTAAACTGTATTCCATGTAATATGTAAATCTAGTGTGTGTATGTTCTAAATATTAACGTGCGATTAATAAAGATTATTTTCTCCATACCAAAATGATTATTTGAATCTGACTAGAATATAAATCAGATTAACAACTAGAGCTGGGTAGATTGCTTAAAATTATATTCCATTACTGATTACATGACGAAAACTGTAGTTAGAAAAGCAATCTAGGGTACTCATTTTGGGTTATGTAAACGTACTATTTTATTCTTTTAATTAAAACTTGTTTTAAACGTACCATATTGATATAAAAAAGCAAAGTGAAAGAAACTATATTCCATGTTTTGATGTCAACATCATAAAATGCATTAAACATTAGACTTGATAGAGAGTAAATGGTGAATAGGGAGTTGATAAAAACCTAATAATACAAGTGTAAAATAAAAGCTAACACTTGAACACTAATAATATAAATATTGTATTTGTTCACCTGCATGTTAGTGTGACCATTAACCAACATCAGAGAGCTGTAAACATGCAAATATGTTGTTAAATATCTTCTTTTGTGATATTTCAAGGTGACAAAAACGTTTGGGAAGCCCTGCATTAAACACATTTATACACATGAAAACAACAATGACAGGCCCAAAGTCTTTCAGGTTTTAATTTTTTTTGTTGACGTCCAGAATCAATACATTTTGATTAATTTACTGCCACTGTAAGAATAAGAATACGTAATCATGTAATCCATAAAAAAATAACTAATCTGATAAGCATTTTAAATTATAATTTGCTCTGATTACAAGTACAAAATTATTGGAATCTGATTATGTAATATAGACGACATGTAATCAGTTACTACCCAGCACTAATAAACATAGGACAAGGAAAAGCAAGAGACAGCAGGGATGTGGAATCAGGGTCTTTAAGAGTATTTACAAAAGGAAGTACAACACAGATTATGACCACAATTATCTTATTTACATTTAACTTTTAAAAGATCATGGGAATGAAATTATAGCTCATATTGAAAGCATGAAAGTAAAAATAGTAGAAATCCACATGGTTATAATTCAAAATTAAATGGGAAAGAATACGAGTAAAAAATGCTGATAGTTTGAAGGGATATTACAATGCAGTGTACTGTACAAAACTGGAGACGGGGCGTTCACTTTGTTTCACACAGAGTTGTGAGACGCTTCTGCATTAGGAGGAAAAAAACAAAACATTATTTTAATTCCTTCCAATGTAGAAGGTGGTATCACTATAAAAACTTTTTTAGATTTAAAGTAAATTTAATTTAAAATCAATTCTGTAAAAGAAAAGCCATGCTTTCCTAGAAGTTTCATTAAACACATACCTGCAGGTTTCTGATACTGCGTAGGGCCTTCTCATCCAGCTGACTCAGATCCACAGAGTCCATCTCACTGGCCAGCAGCTGAATGCACTGAAATGATCAAGAAAACATGTCATGTATGCATACATGCACAATGTGTTTTACTTCATTAGTAGCGGTAGCAAAACACCCACCTCTCCGTTTCCAAGGGGAACACTAATGACAATGTCCCCTCCACTGCCAACAATAGGTGAGCCGTTAACAGACATGCTGTACACCTTCTCCCTGTGATGTGGATGTCTCAGTGCTGGAGTCTTGGGCAATCTGACGAAAGAATAAAAGACATTTACACAAATAGCCCTTAGAAAAATGTCATCGATCAGACTAGTTTTTATACAGCTTGGGAAACATTTTTAGATGATCTGGACCTTAGGGATGCAAAAATGGTGTTTACATTTCATAGATGGGGACTATGTAATTCCAGGTCTATTTTGATGTACTGAAATAGGATCTTGCATATTGAACCTTTTTTTGTAAATGTGTAATTTGTGAAAGGCAATAAATATATTAAAAAGTCATGAATATTCAAGCAATCACAAATCAAAGCCACAATGTCATGTGCAAGCATTTACCTTGGGTCAAAGCGTGGTGTGATAAGCGGAGTGGCGCCAATGACTGAAGACTCAAGTAAACTTCTAGCAGGGGTGATCAGAGGCTTTCTCGTAGACCTATGTACAAAAAGCCAATATGGATTCAGACTCCAAGAACAAACCCTTGGGATTCTGTGAGGCAACACTTTTAGGACATAATCGGTGTGTTTAATATTAGCTGATTGTATATTTTCGTTACCTTTGGATGGTGTTGCTCTGTTTGCTGATTGAGAGAGCTCTGGCCTTCTTGGAGGTAGAAGGTGCCTTCTTTGATGCTTTATTCTACATTAGACATTAAGGAGAGAAGGGGAGTCAGGCTCCTGTACACATAAACTGGGGCCAGATTTTCTCGAGGGCCCTTCAAAGACTAGTATTACCAACCATTTTCTTTAACATAAATAATTGTAGCTCAAATAGTAGAATATGGCACTAGCAAAACAAAACTTACACATGGAAAATACGGATATAATGTATTCCATAAATGCAATGCGAGCTGCTTTGGATAAAAGCTTCCAACAAATGCATAAACGTAAAAGTCAATGCAAACTTGAACTACACCGCCTTCAAAATTTCCTACTTGGATGTTTGAGAATGGTAATGCAGATTTTAGATGGACTATACACATTTGAAAATTATATGCATATTTTTATTTATACTATCTACTGCTAGATAGTGACAACATGGCAATCACATGTGCTCATTTTTGTCAATACATCAACTTCAACGTCGATTTGAACGCCCTACTAAGTAGATTCCAAAGATCATACTACCACAAACCTTTTTAACTGTAGACTTAAGGGGCGCCACGTTTTCATCTTCTGAGTTTGCACCATTCTTGGCTTCTGTAAATGAGATGAAAGTGGGGAAAATCAGCTTTGAAAACACAGGTAAGAAGGTTTTACAAGCTGACAGAGGATGCAAAATGTACCTTTGGAAGCAAACTTGGGGACCACATGATTCTCAGCAATAGTGTGCTCCACTTGAGCAGCTTCCTCCCTCACCTGATCAGAGAGAGACAACTAATCAAGACCAACAGTGACTGATATAGCAATACTGATTACTTTACAACACTTAAAACATATACAAACATGTTTAATGAAAGTACCTTTGAATCATCCACTGGTGACTTTGGCTTCTCTATATCTGAAGTTTAAAATAAGAACCGTGAGACAATACCAAAGTATGTGCGATATTTATTCATATGCTATTTTAGCCCGTATTAACAGAGGCTAACTTTACATGGACTAGCGTTCAGTGTTGCCAGGGCGGGTTGCCGCCCATTTCTTTTGGGCGGGTAACGCATGCTAGACCAAATTGGTGAAAAAACTAAAAGCTTTTTTCTTCTTTTATCTTTAGGTTATCTTAATATGCTGGAAATAATGTGTAGTGCGTCAACCCGATCTGATACTTGCAACACTGCTAGCGTTATTTGTCAAAAACAGTATATATTTACTCATTCATTTTATTTTATAGCAAAAGTTAAGTGATTGTCGGACATATGACATGATAAAGAGTCACATTTGATTAATTGAATAGAAGACATGTTGTAACGTTAATGATTTAATACATCAAAGAGGAAAATCCTTACTGCAGTACTCGATCCAGTTCAGTTTCCTCACTGCCATGGGGAGCTTTATCAGAGCGGTCTTGTAAAGGTTGTCCGCATCTTTTGAAAATGATGCAGTGTTCCCCGGGGGTTAAGATTGATCGTCTTCTCCTTCAGTCGTTCAAAATTTATTAATCAATGGTATTATTTTATTTTGAAGATAAAAGTGGTCTACAAACAAATTAATCATATCACATTGAGTAAATTTTGGGCTGGTTTTGTTGAAGTGGGGGGGTTTTTTGGTGCTTTCAAAATATGGACACAAGTACTTAGTATTCAGACACTAGCGACAATTTTCCTCATTTTACCTTTGTAAAGGTTGTCATCGTCGTCTTCTCCTTCAAAATCGAGCTTTCAGAAAAGCTTCCAGTTTCTGTGACCAGAAAAGCTTTTGGTGTTTTGGGATTCTTCTTGTTTTTAGCATTCTGGGTGCGTTTTCTTGGGGCCATGCTGAACCTGAAAAACAAAGACGATAAATGTATTCAACCCTACAGTGATTACGCGCTTATATATTAGTAACGTTACTTAGTATATATATACTTAGTATACTCTGCAGTTCTAAAAAAAAAAAAACATTTATATTTTTCTTACTCTAAAAACCCGGTCTATGTCGAAACTGTGTCTCTCACTCTAACTGACATCGGCAGTTAAAAAGAGCCTTTTCAAATGTAACGCTACTACGTCAGTAAGCCAATCAGCATGCAGCTTTGACCGTCGCTTTGTAAAGATGCTTCGTGCTCTGACCAATAAAATATAGCCTCTCTTAAACGAAGAGTCTGGCCAATGGCTGAGTGTTTTACTGTCACGCTAAAGAAAGAAACAAGCGGATTGGTGGATGATACGTGTTCCCGGAAGGAGCGCATCGCAGTTATCACACATGTACTTTTACGATGGAAACAGGACGATTTTATTCGCTCTCACAGCTTTAAATAAATATATTTAATATATTAGTAAGTTATATTAATCCCCTGTAAAAGATTCTCAAAAAAAATGTCCAGTGCTGTTTTATTATCATTGCACCAACAACTCAAAAAATGCTTTGAGACCTTAAAAGCGTTTGGGACAGTAAACTAGCTGAATGTAAACCTCTCATGAGCTCTCTTGGAAACCTTGCAGTGCAGTTGAAGGCACTGAATAACATTCAGATTGCAAACACGCCTCTTGCCAATTTCCCTGGTTTACAAGAACGCCTTCATTACAAACTGTCACTGGCTGTGGATGCAGTTCTGGGAAAACTAGCTGAGAACATGTAAGTCCTGTTTGATTGTCATTTTAATGCACATAAAAACAATGCTTCATTTAATTTTGTCTTCCAGGGATGCTATTCAGAAGGTGCTGGATGCCATCAGTCAACAGGTATCTGCTGTTTTCCAGTTCTATGAGAAGAACACAGACACTCTTGACATTGCTGGTTGTGTCTCCAGATCAGCCATCTGTCCCTCCATATCAGATATGTTAGAGTGGCTTCAAGATGCAGATCGCTATTACCGCCTACAGTATCCTTTAAGTCTCATTTCTCATCATGACCACTGTTGGCATCAATGTGATACTTCTTCTCTCTGTGTGTTTGGCACATGCATTATTTTGCAATGAATCCTAAATGCATCTGCTCAGATTAGTGCAGCGAAGGAACCTCCTGCAGACACTGACACCCAGTGATCTTGCATTAATGGAAACGGCACCAAAGAAATGGGAATCTCTACATTCGGCTAGTGGAGAGGAGAGAATTGCAGGTATTTCCCCTTTTCCTGGTACAGACAAGTTTACACTCTTTGGCCCCATTTTTATCTGGTATTTATGTCTGTCTTGAGTGATATGATTACAAGTGGTTTGCACTAAAAACAGGTGTAAACAGCGGTCCAGAACTTTTTGTGATTTTCCTTATCACAAGTGGCCATAAAATAAAACATGACATTTTATAAGAATCAGAAATTAGAATGTATGTACATGTTTTGTATACAAATATGTACAACAGTACAATTAGAGATTTTGGTCTCAATTTTTATTTTGTGTTTATTCGTGTTTTTGTGTTTTAGATGCATTGTGTCAAGTACCATTCTTCTTGGAGACTGAATGATTGTCAGCTATTTTATCAAGTCATTTCCACTTCCTGTGTTGGCTGTTGTTCTCAGTTTGGCAACAAAGGATCCTTAAAAAAGGACAGCGGTATAGTAATGGTGGAACTCAAAATTCCTGGATTGCTTTTGTTTTGCTTTGGGCATTAACTTGACAAAGACTGAATATCAGTATCATTGTAAGAGCAGTGCTCTGTTTTAATAAATGTGGTTATTTAATTTATGCTTTTTGTTGATAAAACAATTGCACTGTTGTCATTGAATGTCACATCACACATCATTTTAATTTTTTCCTCAAATGATTAGTTCACACAATTTTAATAAATAAATACAGAGAAAACACTATGAACACAGCAATCCAACATGTTTTTACTGTTTCTAAGGACAGCAGTGGTGTGCTGTCAGTTGTCTACAATACACAAAATAGATTACCATTTACAAATAAAGGGAAAAGACACTGCAAAATTGGCCTATGAGTTCAGTTAGCCCATAGTTAATATTATTGGACTAAACAAACAAACAAAAAATCAAAATATGATAAAAACCAATCTAAATGCATTCATGAGAAAATACACTGATGGGAAGAGAGAGTGACAAGCAGCAAGGGAAAGGACATTTTCTGAAAATCATAGACCCACTGCAATACAACTACAAATATTACTACTCAAACACGGTTTCAAATTCTAGATACTAGACTGTCTTTAATAAAGGTGCACTCAGTAATTTTTTCCACATTAAAATCCTTACTCTGAAGAAATTACTAATACTTATGACAAATGAAAAATAATGTACACTCACACAAGCTGAGATCACATGCCCAGCTGTGTTTTACAATTAAGTTAAAGCTGAAGTGTGTCACAGTGTTTGGGGTGAATCTATCTGTTTTTCAGTGTTAGTGTCAATCATTATTTTTTGTTAGTGGTGCAGAAATTACGTACTTTAAAGGTGAAATGTGTAATTTCTTCTCCACCAGTGTGACAAAAGAAAGAAAAAACAGTTTTCAAATACTCATGTTTACCACTGACAAACTAATAGTTCCACTCCAAACTCACAGCACTGTTTTTGCCAATGTTGTACTGAAAAAATAGCAGATTGTGATTCCATTTTGGTGCCACTAGTGGTGCAGAAATGAGACTTTGAAAAAAATAAAGCTTTACCTACATAAACATATCTAAACAAAAGCAAACATAACAATAAATACAATATGTATATGTATATTACAGACAATATAAAGAAAGAGCTGGAGTGAACAGAACTAACATGTGTCTGATGTATAAGCAATGAAAGAAAAAGCAGATAAATGGGATTTCAAATGGCAAATATGGACATGATAACCACAGTGACAATGACACAAAATGCATCTGTCCATTAAAACCGAAATCACTGAGTGCACCTTTAATCATTATTCCATTTGCTTTAATTTTTTATCTTTATCATACATACTCCTTAAGAGGCAGGGTACTGGTGGTGATTGGCTTCGGCGGATCAGGAGCAGAAGGCCTTGAGTTTACAAAACTGCGGCCTATGTACCCACGTCTGTACCCTCCTCTCTCGATGTGTGGGCAGGTACTGCTCAGCACCGCCCCGCTGATAATAAGAATCACTGCTGCCGCCCATCCCAGGTAAATGGCCTGACCCAGCTCTCGCTTGTGCTGAAGGGGAACATTGGGGTTGTAGAAGTCCTGCACCACAGTGTTTGCTGTCCAGGAAACCGGCACTAGGACGCACAGGCCCGTCAGGATGAAGAGCACCCCGCCAGACAGCGCTATGCCAGCCTTGGCATGGCGATCGTCCTCGGCACAGGTGGTGCACTTCATTCCACAGCAAGAGACGGTGCAGGACAACCAGCCCAAGAAGATAGCAATGCACATCAGTGCCCGTGCCGCCTGGATATCAGGCGGTAGAGCCAGCATGGAGTCGTAGGTCTTACACTGCATATGGCCGGTGCTCTGGTAGATGCAGTTCATCCAGATCCCCTGCCAAACAATTTCGGAGGTCAAAATGTTGCTGCCTATGAAGGCCGTGACCTTCCACTGGGGCAATGCAGTCACTGCTATAGCCATCACCCAGCCTGTCACAGCACAGGTGAAGCTGATCAGCTGCATACCTGTGTTCACCATCTCGCCACCCTCTGAGTACCACGCCTCCTCGGGCCACAACCTCGACGACACTTTTCCGCTTGCAGGTGCTCCAACTATAGATACGATTTTTAGTCCTCCTTGCCCAAAGAGGTCGGCACGTTTGCCAATCCTCAGCAAGAAGTCTCAGTCAGTCCTTCTTTGAAAGTTACTTGCTAAGGTTTTGTCTTTCAAATTTCTTGAAGCAAAGTTTTGCTCAGATGCATTTTAGTCCATCCTCTGGTCTTGTTACGTTTGTCAGTCCTTGTGTCCACCTTCAAAGTTCCTTACTGGACCTCTAGGAATGTCTTAAAATTCTCAGAGCAAAGTTTTGTTCAGGTGCATTCTAGTCTGTTATTTGGCCCCAATCCTCCGCAAGAAGTCTCGGTCAGTCCTTAAAAATATCCTTGACCTCTCAGATTTGCCTTTCAAAATTCTTCGAACCAAGTTTTGTTCAGCTACGTTCTAGTCCGTCTTTTGGTTTCTCAGACAGTTGTGTTCACATTCGCCTGGTCTTTCTTTGAAGAGATGAATAATTGAAGAACTGCTGCCACTTGTCTCAACTCACCCACATGGGATTGATTGAACATCAATGAGAGTTCCACCATAACAGGCTACGTCCGGAGGGTAGAAGTTGGTCTTGCACCACTGTAAAGTGTGGTGGACTTGTCTTCTCGGTAAATAAAGATCTACTCTTATCGCAGGGACCTGTGTCTCTGTTGCTACCCAGTCCGGTGTTGCCTTACCCAAACAGGTCACACCGATTGAATTTGATACGGTGACGTGGATGCAGTAGCTGTCAAAGATGCATTACTTCCAAGCACCAAAGAAACATCAAACAGAACCTAAACTAGAGTCTGAACGATGGCAAAGGCCTTCGTAAATTATCCAACAGTTTCATGTGAAGTAAAACGAAAGGTTCTTCAGATGTGACACCTGTGTGGATAGATGGCAAAAGTAAATACGTTGTCCTCTTTCAAGCTCTTTAGGTCAGATGATCTTGTCGTATCGAGAGCAGGCAAAAAAGGGTGCTGTGCTTCCACTTAGGCAAAGAAAAAGCAATGTCCTCTTCCCTGCAGCAAAACCTTCATGGGTTGGTTGGTTTCTGTTAGAGTGCCGATCGCTTATTGGGCGGCCCGATAACCCTTACAGGTGTTTCAAGAGTGCTAGTCTCGTCCATCTTTAGAAACACTGTTGAGCAAAGCTACTCTCATCCTGAAAGGAAAACAGCGGATGGCAGGATATAAAGGGAGATGGAGCAACACAGAGGAGGGAGGGCAAGAGTGGTGTCTGCTAGCAGATCAATTAACACAAAGACAATGTAGGGGCCATCAACAATACGCCTTAGTGCTTTTAAAGGACTGAAACAAAAGTGTGTTTGCGCCATTCCCTTAATGAGACAAAGAACTTGCTATAAAAGAGTGGGCTTGTTACGATGTTTGCTGTTGTGGGCATTTCTGAGAGCGACTGATGACTAACACAAAAATCCTCACACTTTGATACCGTATTTACATTTATGCATTTAGCAGACGCTTTTATCCAAAGCGACTTACAGTACATTCAGGCTATACATTTTTTTGTCAGTACATGTGTTCCCTGGGAATCGAACCCACAACCTTTGCGGTGCTAACGCAATGCTCTAACCACTGAGCCACAGGAACATGCCAGTCCATTTTTTGTAATGTTTTACAAAAGGTACATATTTTACAAAGGTACAAATTATCTGATTACAGCAGTATAAGGTTACCCTGCGAGGTGATTAAAGATGCATTTTTTTGTCTATATACTGTTACTTACATTTTATAATAAAATTATTTGATAAAGAGACTACTACCAAGTTGTTTCCAAAGGCTTTGTTTTTTGTGTGTTTACCCAGTTCCTTTGTTTCATTCTGCTCCATAACATGCAAACGTTAGCGTCTGAGGTGATGAATTAAATATTACGGCTACAAGATCTCTGGTTTAAGTTTCTTTTCTATTGTGGCTGCCTCTCCTTGGCAACAGTGGTCATGACAACAGCACAGGGAAATTAGAGGGTGGGTACACACGAGAGAGAGAGAGAGAGAGAGAGGAGAACAAATGGAGTGATGGCCCACGATAAAGCTCAAGTATAATTCATATAAGAATGCATCTTTTAAAAAGGCAAACCGCATAATAAAGAAATGTCAACACCGTAATATAAATAGCTGATATTTAAATATCCATAAGTATTCACTTTTCAAATGACTTCCAAAAATAAAGAGAAAAAAGGGGGGGGGTCTTAATTTCAAGCTTAATAAATGACTATTTTCTGTGGAACACTAAAGGAATGGTTTGAAGTGGAACGTCCAAGCTGCACTTTACCATATGATCAAAATCAAGTGACCAAAGCAAGCAAGATTTTCTGGGAACTTAAATGTTGGTCTGTTCCATTAATACATAAATATACATATATAAACATTCAGCAAGGAAAACTATTTAAGCTGGATAGTGCTGCACCACAACAGTGAGTGGTTTACTTTGTAGACCTAAGTAGGTGTTGCCATCTAGTGGTTTTAAATCTGTTTTTGGAAAACATTCCATTATATTTAAAATTATATGATTTAAATCATTAATATCTGTACAATAAATAGTCACAAAGATCAGACCTTTTAAGGTTTTCTTTCCTGAACATCAATAATGACAGGAGACAGAGGTGTGTGTTATAGGCATAAAATACCAATTTATTACTTTGCACAATAACACAAATATTCCCTGCAGGCTAAAAAAAGGGGGGAGTTTTTTTTATGTCACAAAGCAGTACAGCAACTGACGGGGCACTCGGATAGGAGAAGCTACAGGAGTCCTGAGCGTTCCCCAGCAGGTCAAAGAAAGTGCCCCTATTGCTATTGGACAAGTCACACAGCTCAGAACACGAGAATAAAACAGCACAAAAAAGCTACACACCAGTAAGAGAAACAAAAACTTAAATTACAATACACATTTTTCAAATAACAAAGCCATATATCAAATAGGAATTTAAAAAAAATCATGCTCTTTAAATCAGGACAGAGAACGGTTTTACAAAAAATTGTTAAAAGAGGTAATATCCTTGTGCAGTGGACCCTCGGGGCCCACCACATGCAGAGAGGAAGTGCATGTGTGTAGGTGCCACCAGGGCGGCGCCACAGCACTGGAGAGCAGAGAGGGAACAAGACGGTGGGTAAAAGGGCTCCTCATCGGTATGAGGACGGAAAGAAAGGGTGAGGAGGTCAGTCAGAGTGGCCCAGTGATTGAAGAAAGTACCTCGTTTGGGTTGGAGCTCCCAAAGACCGACATCCACACCCCTTCAGCCCTCGAATCTGTCCCTCATCAGAGTTACTGACATTTTGAGATTTTTTTTTTAATCCTGTAAAAGAGACTGGACAACATCGCTACTCAAAAAAGTCTCACTGTATTACTAATAAAAAAAAATTCTGCACCATAATAAATATTTTATGAGAGATTAGACCAATACTCTGGCATGCAGGCGAACACCGTTTAAATTTGAAAATTTTCCACATAGCCTAAAGAGCTAGTCCACCATATGCACATTCCCACTGATTGATACAAGCAAAATAAGTACATAAACACAAATGGCAATAGGAATCCAAACAACAGCCACATCGACAAAAAAGTATTACAGCTTTTAAATTGTTCTAGATTTTGGGTAATATTGCGTTGCAATGATATCATGATACAAACTGGAATTAAATGTCATGTAACAATTTAGCGAAAATGCCTAAAAAGGACACACGCACACACACACAGTACTCAAACTCGTTATTCTCTGGAAGCCATGACATTGAGGAACCCATTTAGCATTCGATGCACAAAACCAATTTATTGCATGGGATGCCCTTGCCCACTTCCTGTTCTCCTTTCATGGGACCAGCGTCCACGCCAACGACAGGCTGGTGCTCAAACTCATTCATAGCAAACCTGCTGCTTTACGGATGGTTTATTACAAAAGGGTTTTTGCAGAGCGGCCCCCCGACGAGGCGTGCGCGCTGGAGACCCTTCAAACTACACCATCGGTGCTGTTCAGTCCATAGGCAGTGCTTATGCTCATGTGTCTGAATTTATGGTGTCCTATTTTTAATACGCAAGAGAAAATTAATTCAGATTTATATTCTAGATTCATATACACACAGAAGTAATAAACACACTTTAAGTGTAAAATCCATATAACTGCGGAAGATTGCTAAGATTTCCCCCCAAAAGGTTCTGATTTATCACTCCACCCCCCCACCCCACCCCATTAACTTGGTACAGAAATGAGCTAAAACTCAAAATTTGATCAGTTCAAACTAAAAAAAATAAATAAAAAAGACAACGTGGACAAACCAAAGCATGTTGGGCCCTCATTACCATTGCCACAACGCTACAAGAAATTAAGCTGCATTAAAAAAATAAAATAAACAAAAAATAAAAACTCTCCGTTACCAACCACAATGACTCCTGGATCAATTATGCGACCGATTTGCAAACAACTGATCAATATCAACATTAAGAATGACGAGAACAACGATTATCTACTCTAACAAACTGTTAAAGTTTACCACAAAAAACATTTATATTAAACTCTTACCAATCTGATTTGAATCTCATGTATAAATGCATAAAAGAAGGGAGAGTGCTGTAATGTTGCAAGCCTAGCCTATCAGACGCACGTTAGCACTACGTCTGTAACTGTGCAATGGCCATACCTTTCAACCCTGTAAAATAACTATCAGAGTAAGACGCATGCGTTTCCAAGCCCTGTTTGCCCAGGTCTGACAACCCCAGCAGTCACAGAGGAGACCATGGGTAATGCTACTGCTACACAAAACCATCAGCTTATGAAAGCCTGATAAATCATCAAGTGGAAAATGCTTAGAGCTGTAAATATTTATATATTTGTTTATATATCTATGTGTGTGTTAATATAAAAAAGACGAGGCATTTACAGCGGTTTGCTCCTAGATTTCCCTTTGCAATTCAGTGGCCTGCCATGAAACATGAACCCACATTCACATAAACACATACACACACACACTCACAAACATACATCCACACTAGCGCACAAAATGGGAGCGGGTAATGGGTATGTATACCCAGGTCACCTCGTTTGTAAAAGACTGAGAGGAGAGAGTCCAAATACGACCATAAAAAGGAGAAAAACAAATCCATCCAAGTCCAAACCCCACCCCGACATGCAAGATCCACCCGCCCCAAAAGACATGTGACAAGATTCAGCCAATGGCGGCTTGAGGTAAAAGTAGACAGAGTCCAGCTTAGCTGAGAGAGCCAGAGCTGCCCTGACCAATGGTAAAGGTTTGCTCACACTCAGTGTATATTACAAATTAAAAAGACATTCAAAATCAAAAGAAATGAAAAGTTAAAAATGGCTCAATTAGATTTTTTTTTCTCTGTGCATTGGAGGCCAAAAGCCTCTCAGTGCAGGACTGCTGGTAGAAGTCTTGGTTCTTCTGAGGCCGACCAATTTTGACTGGACTGAAAGATGGCCCCCTGGCTTCAGAACTGCTTTGCTGCAGACGAAGACGCGATAGAGAGAAACAGGAAGAGGAAGAGAGAGAGATGGAAAAACCGATTGAAAAGGGAGTGCAGAAGAGTGTCTCCTGCTGGTTGACGTCAGGCGAAGTACATAGTGTGCTGGGTATCATAGTGAATCTGGACCGCCTTAGCCAGGGCCTGAGGGTCTCGGCCGTTACTCTGTCCTGATACGTGACTGCCCTCAGCACTGCGCACAGGAAATGATACAGAAAGCATTAAAATCCATTCATTAATTTTATAAGAATTTCTCAGGTTAGTAATGATGTGCTAATAACCTGTCATGGTCTTTGTCCACTAAGTGGTAGCGGGCACGGAACGCCACAAGCCGGGCATAGTAGGCTGGTGCGGGGATAGAGACGGAGCGGGTGCAGCGCACATAGGTGTGGCAGAGCTGGTAAGTCAACAGTTGCAGTTCATCGGCCGTGAAACAGTTGTCATCCCACAAGACGTGATAGTGAGAGGGACGGCTTGTGCCCTGTGGGAAGGAAATGCAAATGTGTGAATTTTGAACAGACAGATGGATAAGTTAACAAATAAGCAACTGGGCTGTGACTCACCTGGATACCAGCATGGCTGCACAGATAGAAGTCAAACTCTGAGGGGTGTGTAATGGTGCTGTCCACTGTAGTGCCTGCTGGGACATTGCCACTCTTTCCGACCTGAGTCAAAGACATTTGTATACAAGATTTAGAGGAGAATGCAATGAATCATTCATGTTGATTTTAAGATTTACACAATGTCCTATAAAAGCAAGATTTTACGATGCTTTGTTTTCTATAACAGGTGCGTTGCTCTAGGCTGTCCACCCACATCGAAATCACATATTTTGCTTCACATACGCCGTACTTAAAACATTGAGTAAATGTCTGGCTCTGCACAGTCTACTATGCATATTCTGACTGAACCGCCCACTTAGTTAGAAACGACAAACCACAGTTTTTGTTTAACCAAAAGTGAGGCAGTTTAAAGGATGGAAAACAAGCAAAAACACTCTGAAGCAGCCTTTTTCAACAGTTAAACAAACACTGTTCCCCAAAAAAAGTTTCAGCTTTGCCACTTACAGTGTTAAGATTAAGAATGAAGAAATATATAATCATACACTACTGTGTGTAGGGGTACGGTTGTTTTAAATGCAGTTCTGAAACTTTCTATTAAAAGCAAAGAATCCTGAAAAAACGTTTTACAAAAATATTAAGCAACGCAACTGTTTTTAACATCGATAATAATGATTTGAATAAATGCAGCCTTGGTGAACATGTCTTACAGCAGATTTATAAAAAAAAAAAAAACACAACTTACCCTCTCTGCTTTGTCAGAGCAAAAGAGTCGAGTGTGGTGACGTTTCTGCACTACTATGTAAGTGATTCCTGGTCTGTAGTCCTCTTCTAGAATGATGCAAGCTTTCCTGATGGCGATCAGCTCTGGCCAGGCAACCTGCACAAGACAATGAACAATATTAACTGAAGAAGAAAAACTGAACATGTAATTTTCTCCATCTCAAAATACAATTTAATTTAATTCAACTGAAATCAGCTTTCAAATATTATAAATGCAGCAGCAATCTGAATCAATGCATCTCCTCCGGATGACTCACCTGCTTCATCTGGCCCTCAGAGACTCCTCCTCGGTAGTAGATGATGCGTGTGGGCTTGAATCGAGTAGACTTGTAGAACTGAATGAGGAGCTCTCGCACCATGTTGGTGAGATCCTGGATGACTTCCTGGCTGTAGAACTGCTCCTGGGACAAGTCCTGGCGTGAGGTTTGCACTCGCACGGTGGCACAATAGCGGCTGGGGTGCCCATCCATGCTGCCCACCACAGCCGCAATGGACGGTTTCTTCCCATCGCCCGCAGGTGGGTGAGTGACATCGGCTCCCAAAAAGATGACCGGCTGCTGGAACACAGAGGGCCTGATGGAAAGTAAACACAGACATATGAAGGAACAGAATAGAAGTTTCTCTTCCTTTGTTTGGGGGAATTTCCAGATTGACAATGCATTGAAGCTCTTTATAATTACCTATGATTGTTAGTCCTGTTGCTAGGTGACATGGTTACTTTTTTGTACTAAAAATGAACAATTTATGCAAGCATTGCCCCAGTCTAATATGTAGATTTGACATTACAATCTGAAATCACAAGGGGGGAAAAAAACTCCTGAACTAAAGATGAATGACATCCAAATCTTTTGGTAACACTTTATTTGAAGCATTGTACATAAATCGCAAATTTTTATTTGTTCTAAATGTACCTTAAATTAATACTTTTTCAAGTTTTAATACTCTAATCAACATGGGCATGGACAAATATGGGTACTTTATGCAAATGTGTGTTTATTAGAGCATGAAGACTAGACATGTTTCAAAGGTCATAGATGTTTTTCAAACAACTTACCGGGTTCCCATTACTTCTCTTTCTTTGCACTGAGCAATTTACTGACATAAACCGGTTTACATTTTTGCAGGACAGGGCAGCTCACTTCTGAACATGCAAAATGTACATATCCTATATTATTTATTATTGCATTTGTTTGCCTCTCTGTGCCACATACTGTATTTTGATGCAGCTAAATTCTCAATAAAACTGTTTTCATTGATATATTTTACTGTTTCTGTTGTCAGAAGATGGAATGAATATGAAATAGTGATTGAAATGCGATCCATTGACTAAATAACAAGCTCTCACTTCCAAGATGTTAATCTGCACAAAAATCCTGATAATCGAGCCGTCGTTTTATGAAATCAAATACACATAAGATAATGACAATAGCTGTGCTGTGTTTTCGGCTATACTTGCATCATGTAAAATTAGAGAAGCAAGCAAAATAATATCTGTGTTTAACTGAATTAAAGCGCTGCTCTTCTCTGCC
This sequence comes from Ptychobarbus kaznakovi, assembly GCA_027422405.1. Classification (NCBI taxonomy): domain Eukaryota; kingdom Metazoa; phylum Chordata; class Actinopteri; order Cypriniformes; family Cyprinidae; genus Ptychobarbus; species Ptychobarbus kaznakovi. The sequence continues at coordinate 9,056,209 of CM049802.1, forward strand.
TGCAGCCGCGTGCTGAACAGAAACTGATCAGACGCAGAGAGCGAGCGAGAGAGAGAGGTGTGTGCGCGTGCTGGGAAAGCAAGACCTCGTGCTCGGACAGCAGTACTGGGCGATTCTCAGAGACTAAATAAGGTTTGGGAGCTTTTTTGAAGGGAAAAAAGTCGCTAAAGGGGTCTGCAATGTTGCCAAGTTGGCAACACTGTACATCTCCATTTCTCCAACTACGGGTTGGGCCACGGGTCAAACTGAAAATATGCGCTGCGTTAATCAAGCGTTAATAAAATTAGTGCCGTTAAAATGAATTTGCGTTAACGCGTTAACTTTGACAGCACTAGCATATACACAAATACATACTCTCAACTCATCATAAATTATCCTAGTCCAAAACCTACCTTTGATGTGGCACCAGCACATTGTTGATGCCCCCTAGTTTGGCGTTGATCTTCAGACAGAGATTGGACAGTGTCTGAGGGGACGTTTTCACCACATTCTTCACCTGAACGCACTGAGTGGCCATTCCTAACAGAGTATCTCCCACACGCTTCACTTCCGCTGGAGAGGCACAAAACCACTTCACTATCACAGTGTCAAATTCTCTGACTATTGCTGTGCTTCATCATTAAAGGAGCTCTCTTTACCATAGACTGGTGTTTTCCCAGGCAGAATGACCACAATGAGCTGTAGTCCCACATAAGACATTTTGAGATGCTTGAACATCGGCTCCACGCTGTCTGCCCCCTGGGCGTACTTGCAGAAGCAGGGCTGGCCTTGGATGGGCATCCCTGCATCCTTGGATATCTTGCGCAGCTGGTCAGTGAAACTCCTTCAAACACACACACACACACACACACACACACACAAAATAATCTTAAACCATGCACTTCTGGTTTTGAAAATGTTTGAATCTGTCAACATTTTGTCAAACTAACAAATTTAAAACAATTTTTTTTAATTAAAATCATTTAATCATGCATTTTTTCAATTTACTAAAACAGACTTGGAGAAAAAATATAATTTATATAAAAAAAAGTTGAGAGCAATCCTTACTTGAGCAAATCCTCTCTGCATTGTTTCTGAGGGGCGAAGCAGGCCACGGCCCACACTTTAATCTCTATACCCGCATAAAACTGCTTTCCTCTCATGTCCCAGACACCCTGGTTGGGTGTGGCCACCGTCTTGCTCTGGGGAGAGAGTCCCTACACTCTTAGTGAATCCTTCGTTCTGATCACGAGATATACATTCTAGCCAATACCCTACACTGCCAACCCCATACCCAACAAAACCAACCCCACCCAACTCTAACAGGCCTGGGCTAATAGCAGAAAGCAGACTATGCAGAAAAGACCTACCACCAATCTACCCATTGGTTAAAAACAGAACGTTTTAATGTAAAATGTTGTCTAATACTGCAATACAAATTAATTGTAAAGGTTAAACATGAAGCAAGTAAATTAATGCAATAACACAAATAATTTATTAAAGAAGGAATGCATCTGAAATATCAATACATGAGTTATTTCAATTTAATACAAAAAAAGAACTGCTCTAGTGTTCAGGGCTTATAAAATACACTTAAAGTTCCACAATAATAATTCTAAATTAAATATGTTTAAGCACACTGAAAAAAATAAAGTATATTTATGACCCTCTCTGTGAAATGCAGGCTAAAGTCTCAAAATCTAATTATGAGATAACGAGCATCAAAATTAGATTTCTAACTTTAATTTCACTATAATTTCAATCTTTGACATGGCCTTAATCAATATTAAAGATATAAAAGGTTAAATTTTCAAAGAATGTTCTTTTCCATATGAAGGATGATTTTTTGTAGAAAACAGCAAATCACAAAAAACGACTTTAGCTGGGTTTTCACAGAGAGGGTCACATTATATTACATTTTCGTAATACAATATAAATATAATATAATTAAATGAAATGCCCTAAAGACTAGAGCAACTGAAAACACATTATGATTAAAAGCACTCATAACAAGCACACAAACAAGATGTTAGAGATAATAGTAACTCAATTTTCAGTTGAGCTCATTAACAAATTAATTAGTGATAGTATTGACTGCACCCATACTTAGTGCACAGTATAAGTTATCGACAGTGATTAAGAAGAATTTATAAACAAAAGACATGAGGTTGCAGATCTCTTTACATTAGTGCTGTTGCGATTCATTGATTTTAGTCGACTTGTAAAAATCATCGACTTAATTTTGCTCACATCGACTAACCGGCAAAATACCGGAAGTGGCACATTTCACGGACCCCCCCAATACAGTAAAACTGCACATTTTAGAGTGTCCTTTTATTGTGGCCAGCCTAAGGCGCACCTGTGCAATAATCATGCTGTCTAATCAGCATCTTGTTATGCCACACCTGTGAGGTGGATGGATTATCTCGGCAAAGGAGAAGTGCTCACTAACACAGATTTAGACAGATTTGTGAACAAAATTTGAGAGAAATAGGCCTTTTGTGTACATACAAAAAGTCTTAGATCTTTAAGTTCAGCGTTTATAATTTGTCATTAATTATTTACATGCATGTAGGTTAAGTACGTGCATCTCACAGCGGCTCCATTCACAGTAGTGCCACAGAAACTGTGGCATCATTTACATGTGGAACGTCTCAAACTTCATCTCTGCATGTTGTGAGTTTGGGTTTATTATAACGTTCATTTGGGAACGCAACGTGCGCCATTTCATCAGATTTGTAAGGCAAATCCTTTATAAATCTACACAAACACAGGAGAATAGTAAAGATTAAGTGGACATTTAAATGAAATGGTGCTTGGTCAATATTAAACAAGGATTAGATCGCGCAGTAATGTGTAAAAGTTTTCGTCAGGCCGTCGGCGCCCCTGCAGGCCTTTGTTATAATGCGTAATCTACATTAGCTCTATTGTTTATAATACATTACGTATTTTAACGGTTTTATTCAATAAACCCATATGATTTCTTGCTTTTGATACTTTATTTGAACTAATTATTATTGCATCGATGCTATTATATATGTATTTAAAGTCATTTTAAAAGCTATTGTTCACTTATATCCATTTTTTATGACCACAAAAAAATGTATTGTAATTATAGGATCCTATGAAATCCGTTTTATTTCCAAATGCAGTTTTTTCCATTTTCATTTTTCTATACTCCGTTATAACGGTTAAATTTAATTAATCAAAAAGCCTGTCTAATTAATTGAGTTTTATAGTTGTATCTTCACCAAATTCTGTTTTCCGTTATTTTCTGGATTCCCTTTAATGGTTCCATTACATTTTAATAATCAAAAGTATCTCAATTTAAAAAAAAAAAAATCCAGAAATAATGCACATCTTACATTTTTTACCTAAATAAATTCTGGTAAATAATATTTATGGTAAATACTCAACATTTTTTTAATTAAAATATTGTAAAAAAAAAAAGTATTATAATTGTATTATTATTAGACTAGAACACGTGGATATGTTGTCATTCTTACACTATACTATTGAACTTTGATTTCAGTGATTTGGACTATGAGATAGACACTTGCTTCTTGCACTCTGTTGTACTTTACTTTTGCTTTAAAAAGGATTTCATAGAAATTTTGATTTCATTTGGTTTAAAAATATTCTTAAGTAAAATTTTAGATTTTTTCTGGGAAATTAATCGTTTACATTAATCAATTAATCAATAAATTAGTCAATAGATTAATCAAAATAAAAATAGTCATTAGTGGCAGCTTGGCAAGTGGCAACTTTACATACAACAGTTTTTTCCAAATTAACCAAAACAACTGGTACTGTTTGCAAAGAGAGAGCAATTGTTATTTCTCAGGAATGAAGATAAGACTCTATCATTGAGGCTTCTCTACACAAGTAACATCTCGCATCAATTTGTGGAAGTTAAAATTAGATGTTTATGTACAGTTGTAGTTTTAAGCAATAGCAAACAGCAATAAATGAGATTTGTGGAAGTTTACAGGAGTAATTATAATGATCTAGTTGCATTAGAATTGAGCTCCTCAAGTTTCTGAGATGGTAAAATAGATTGTTGATGATGCTGAACAGCATTGGCCAAGTGGAGACTGATCATCATTCCTTTGGTTAGTCCACTCATCCCATGACAACACACACCCACATACACACATGCCATTGCTCACAGCCCACCCTGCACCCGAGCCCCAGTACTCACCCTGCTACAGTCCCTTCCAGTGTCTGTACTCACCCGGCCCCCATACTGAAGCATGGGCGCTGGGAGGACCCGCCCTGTCACCTCTGTCATGTCATTGTGCACCACGATGCCGAACTCTTTCAGGTAAGGGTCAGGCCCACCCACCATGTTGTTGCTTTTGACCTAAAATACAATACATCTTTATTGTCAACCATGGTTGAAATTTGTCTGACAACACCAGCAAAAACCACATAAATGCACATAGACACATACTACAAAACACATAAAAACCATCATACTGAATCACATAGCTTTTTGATTAATAAATCCTATCGCAGCAGGTACAAAGGGTATTTTATATAATCTTTTATAATCCCAAAAGGATTAACAGGAGCTTTAGTCGTGAATTTTATTTTATTTTTTAAACAAAGTGACTGGCTCTTTTAACTAGAAGGCTGGACTTCTATTTGTACTGCTGCCAAATTGAGCATTGTGATTTATCTTACTAATTTTTCAACAAGTGCCACTCACCAGTCTGCTGATCTCTTCCTGCCTGTCTGGGGCTGAGCGGGCGGTAGCTTTAATCATGGTCGAGGTTTGGTTATCAGTTAGTTTCTTTATACAGCGCTGTCCTGCCACTATGTTACAAACCTTTATGGAGGATACAAGACAGGATTCAATGAGTGCCATGTCAAATCAAATTTATTTCTGTACATGCAAAAGCCTGGAAAACACTTCATATTATGTGCATGTCTCTTACCTCAAGGGGTAGATAGGTGTGCTTCTGTTCTTGCCCCACCTGGAGGCAGGGCAAGTGGGGGTATTTGAGCTGCAGGCTGTACTTTTGTTTGAAATACTGGGCAACAGTGCACTCCATAGCTTGTCCATTCTCAAGCTGCAAAGGAAATCTGCAGTAATGTGCAGAAAATAAGAGGAAATCACTGGGGGGTATAACAATGCAAAAATATATATATTTTTTATAGTATTAAACGCTAGGGCTGCACAATATTTTGGATGCGATAGTCATGCGCACCTCGTCAGTAAAAACGGTTCTGTGATTAGCCGTAAATCTCCATCAGCTGTTTTCAAATGGAGCGGCATTTAATACACAGAGCAGTAGTTCACTGACAAGCTATTATATATCATGCAGCCCTATTAAATGCTCAACTATATTTTACAGCAAATTTTGCAAACACTGGTAAAAATGCAAGAAGCACTAACGTCTGATGGCTGGCTGGGCGACGCGTGACATTGCACACACGGTACTTCCTCTTCATCTGGCCGCAGTGTGTGACCTCCACTTTCAGTCCTATACACACAATGATATTAACTCAGCAATTCTCTCCATAACCACAACTGAAGCAGTCTTGACCTTTGATGTGGCGCAACATATACCACCGTTCAAAAGATTGGGGTCGGTAAGATTTTCTAAAAAGAAATTAATACTTTTAAAGAAAATATTATTATTAACTTGATCAAAAGTGACAGTAAATATTTTTATAATGTTACAAAAGACTTATTTAAAAAAAGCTGTTCTTTTGAAAACATAACAGTTTCCACAAAAATATTAAGCAGCACAACTGTTTTCAACACTGATAATACAGCTGCATTCACGCCCTTTCTAAATTACCGTAGGCTCAAGATTGACAACATGCAATGCTCTAAACAGAGATGCTCACGTCCTTGGACTAATGCTTTCCTATGGAAACACTATCAACTCCTAAATATTGCACTTAAATAAATCTGCTGAAGTCAGGTGGTACTGCGGTCTAATGTTACAAGTCGTAGCTCTCAGAAAACTTCCAGCCTACAAGCTGTAATTACCAGGTCTTCGAGAACGTGAACGCTTTTTTAGTTTAGTTGTAATCTTGGAATTGCAGTAATTCCGACATGGTGTAAACGCAGCTTAAGAAGTGTTTTTGAGGACTAAATAGGGCTGTCGCTTTGAATAATTTACCTTGCGGTGATTTTGAGTGGCTCTATAGCACAGTATCCAATATTATCGCATTTATTTATTTATGCATGTATTGCTTGCTTACTATATAAATAAGCTTGTTGGGCTATTATTATTCATGGGTACCGAAGACATCACTTCGACTGTGGTTGCCATAATTTTTGTGTCTGACATGACAGCGAACAACACATCTAAATGAGATTTAATAAATAACATATTTAGATAATAAATTACCTTTTACTACCATTTCCCTCACTGAGCCTTGGCCTTAATTTTAGGGCCCTAACATGGGTGCAGCAAGTGTAACAGTTAGCCCATAATATGTAAGGTAGGGCGATATATCGCATGCGATATGCATGCGCATCTCATCAGTAAAGCCGGTTCCGTGATGTAGATCTCCATCACCTGCTTTCAAATGGGGTGTCATTTAATACACAGAGCCGTAGTTCACTGACAAGCTACGCAATATCGCATTCATTATAGAAGGCGATTCATCTGCGATAATGAACACGATATTGTGTAGCTTGCCGGTGAACTATGGCTCTGCATATTAAATGGCGCTCCATTTGAAAGCAGGTGATGGAGATTTACCGCTAATCAAGGAACCGGCTTTTCTGACGAGATATGCATGCATAATCGCATGCGATATATCGCCCAGCCCTAATGTAACGTCCTTACTACTTGTAAATTTAAAACTGACATCATCTCATAGCATATTTGAGTCAGTGATAGTGTAACAAGATCATTTTAGCTAGCTTACTACAAAATCTGAATTTAAAAATGTTAGTTTAGCTAACATTCGCACAATTGATAATTAATCATTATTTTTGGACAAATCATTGTTTTATGAACGCAGCCGTCCGATGGAGGGTTTAAGACCTTGAAGAATCCTCTTACTGGACTCGCGCTAATTGCAATTTTTTTGCAGTCAGTGTTTTGATTTCAGCAAATCAGTTTGGGCGAATGCAAACAGCGTGATTATTAATCATGAGCCCAACATCTAGCAAGCCAAGAAAACATGCAATCTACCTGAGGGAAGACGTCTTTCACTATTGTAAGTAAATGCTGTTAAAAAAAGAGAAAGAGAGACATTTTAAAAATTTTAGTTCCAGTGTATTCTTAAACTTGGATCTCATTATTAAAGCACAAATGCAAGCACCAAAAGCAGCCCACACTCTCAAAGTTATCTTTAATTAAAAAAATATGCATTTTCATTCATTCATACGCTAAATGGCTACAATAACAGTATTTAGCATTGCCACTGTTTAACAAAAAAAAATACTGACTGACTGTTCAAACTTTCATTTCGTATGCTTTCAAATTGTATGCCATATGTATGTATGCAGGTAGGCTATGTAATTTTACTACACCAATTGGGCAGTCACAATTCACATGGTACAATTTGCCCAGGCAGATGGTTTGTGTGTAACGTGTGTGACATTTTTTATGACATTAAAATTAGTTTGAGAATCATTGTTCATAAATAGGTTAAGCAAAACAAATGTGATTATTTTTGAAAACCTTTTATACACTTTTAGACACGTAAATCTCATACACTATGTAGTACAGTACAATATTTTTGCATAAGTACAGTATCTCTTCTACTCTAAAGAATCACAAATGTCTCTTATTTTCCCTTTCTGAAGTTGGAAACCCTAGCTGCCAGTGGTCCCCCTTCTGATTGAAACCAACTATTTATTCCGTCGATCCAACTCCTTTGAGATTTAATCAAATTGTAGTTCTGAGTTTTTCTGACGACTGCCGTTACAGCTAACATATCCCGACCATATTGTAACCTTGTTGTGAACCTTCTGGGAGTGTTTCATTGATCTTCATCTGGTAGTTGCAGCTGCTGTGATCATAGACTGAAACAGGTCACCCAGTGACCCGGGCACAAAAATGGCAGCGATAAACCACGGTGACGTCACATGGTCCGAATTAATGAGTACAAAGCCACCAGAAGGCAAGCCTGCAACCTTTAGCCAAAAAGCTTAACGGCTAATACTAATGCTTCCGAGTTGGCAGTATGTGGGAAAGGAGACCAGAGGCCAATTTTTTTTAAATGGATGTCAACGGAGGAGAGGCTTCACTATGCTGAATAAACAGCTTTTTAAAAGGAAACAGCTTATTTAATTAATCAACAGCCTATCGGCAAATCTTCAATATGTTTTGCATTGACAATACTTTTGGCTTTATCTATTATAAAATAATTGTTTTATAAGTTGTCACAGACTTATTGCAACAGTTGAGATTCAGCTTACGGCACTTCTCATTCATCCCCATGATATCCATAAATAGCGACTGAGTTTTGCGCAACTTTGACTGAAATTCAATGACGTCAAGGCTGTAATGTGATTGGTTATTAAGGCACATGTGATCCAAGTTGACCATTACACTTTCTCCAATAGTAAGTAATACAGACAGGGACAGATTAACGCACAGGCCTACTTGGCATGTGCCCAGGGCACTAGACCAGAGGAGGGCCCAGCTGAAATTCTGCTCCTCCCCGAAATTGATTTCAACCGTGCTTCCTCAGATTTTCGAGCCAAGTGGATTTTGAATGCAGCTTCTAAAAGACAAAACAAATAACTGAATAATATATATATTTTAATATCACACTGATGTGATTAGATTGTTCATTGCTAAATTCAAATCGATGTTAGTGCTTTGGCTGGCATGAAGCCAGAGACAGACGCATTTTACAGAACTGCACATTATAACCAATCACACGCGATTCTGTTGAGCTTATAAATGCAGTGACCAATCAGAAGCATTCAGATGAGTCATTGAATCAGTGCGCGCGCTCGCTGACTGAATTCTGCTCTCTGGGAAATTTTCTCATCAACAAAAAAAGTGCAGAGGTGCATACGATGCAAGTAAGGGACTCATTTTACAGTGTAAACAGCTTCAGTGATTATAATGGCAGTTTTTGAGATTCTCAAAAGCTGGTCAGCAGAAGGAAGCGCTGCAAAATTTCTTGGTAAACGGGTGCAGTGCACAATCGCAGGAAGTAGGGGTGCAAAGGGTGCTGCAGCACCCCCTGGCATGTAGCCCAAGAAAAAAATGGGGGGGCTGGGCGTGCGGTGTTATATATGTAACAGAATTGTATTAATTTGGATATGCATTCAAATTAATAGACAAAAATAAGCCTAAGCCTACAGTGACAATAAGCAACAGTAGAACATGAATTAAGTTGAATCAAATTGATTGTGAAAGACGTTTCTACTTAAACTGACTTAGGAAGTCGTTTGTTGCCATGACTTTTTTTATCATATTATTACCTGCACCGTGCCCAAATCAAGAATTAATGACCATTTCTACAGCCAGTGCAAAGATGCAGCAGAGAAAGATCGAGAGCGTTGTTTACCTCAGCAGCAGCCAGTCTCGCATTCTCGCCTCTGTGTCAGCGCTTAATTTTGATCTTTAACATTAGATCTTTCCTATTCTTGGAACAAAGATGAAAAATCATATCTCTTAATGAAAAAGTAAAACCCACACAACATCAGTAGACAACAGCCGACTGCTAAAAACATAACACATTCTGTGTCTATGGTGTTAAGAAAATAAATAAGACAGATATAGCTTACTTACGTTGTATAAGGTCAGATCTCTTGCGTTGTGGTTCATTTTTTATTTGTTTTTATTTATTTATGAAAACAGCAACAATAAAGGGACAAACTCGCTTATATTAAACGAAAAATGAACTTTTAAACAATTGCGTTTTTGGATCCGAAGACTCGCATCATTTTTGTCACGTAACCAACACTCCCCCATTTTATTTCAGCCCCCCCCTGCTCAAGTTCCCACGGCTATGGGTTTAATGCACTCACAGAGACGGAGAAGGAGAAATGATTTGCATCTTAAGATCCACCGGAGCTGCCGTCAAAGGGGTGGCTGCACCAAACGCGCTCTGTTTAACTGTGTGATGATAGGACAAGCATCGACTGGGCTCATTTATTTAAAAACGGGCTGTCAGCTGTGATACAACTTTTTAATCTGTTCTAGTGTCCTGAATTTGTGACTTCAGCTGTTCATTCATATACAGATATTAGTGTGACGAGACACTTATCCCACGAGACGAGATGAGATTTTTAGAATTTTTTTTTAATCCTCAATGATGAAATTATAGGAAAAATGAAAAACATAAAAAGTAGGTGCTTTTTGAAATCAACTTGTACTTTATGAAAGAAAACTTCTATTTTAATGATTTATATGCAGTAATAACAACATGTAAACTAGAGCTGCACGATTCTGGATAAATTGAGGATCACATTTTTTTTTATATAAATTGGAGATCACGATTCAAAAAAAAAAAAAGATTAGAAAACTAAAGAAAACAACGTAAATTTACTAGTGGTTCTGACAAATTGTTCATTGCTTAAGTCTTTTAAAAATATATATTAATTTGAACAAAATAAAAATTCAATGAAGGAGTCAGTGTCTCACTTCATAAAGACTTCACTATTGGAATCTCCTGAATGAATGATTCAATGACAAATACTTTTTAAACGGGTTTTCGTTAACAATACAAGTGTTAAGATACTTTCGTTTTGATCGCTACTATAGAGTACTTATACTCGCTACTGCTACTATTTGATTGCTACTGTAAGTGTTTATACCCAAACTATAAACTTTTATCCCAGTACTCAGGGATAACCCGAAATGAAAATTCTTGGCCGAAGCTGAAGCCGAACAAAATGAAACACTGGGCCAAAGGCCGAATACCGAACATTCGGTTTTTCCAAAAAAAAATCCCCATGTATGCCTATTTTGCCATTTTTTTCCACCATTGCATAAATGGAATAGCCAAAAAGTGTGTTTTACTGTTTTGTCCTGCTTTTCAAATAAAACAATCAACTACAAAACAACAATTAAAAATATTTACTTAACACTGGACATTTTTTAACATTCTATCAGACATTATACCAACAAAGCACAATGTTTGGCCATTTTTGAGACCCCCTTCTTGAATCAGGCATGTATTTTTTCTGTACAAATAAATGCAGCCTTGCTGAGAAGAGACTTTTTTTAAAACATTAGAATATATTACAGATCCCAATTTGAACACTGTGTGAATGTTATAATAAATGTATTAATAGAGCTGTTGTAGGGTAATTATTATTGTCTTACTTTTTTTTTTTATTTTACAGAATAACATTAAACATTAAATAGACATAGCTGAATTGTTTTCATTCAGGAAAAAGATCTTGGATCTCGTGGGTGTTTGAAGCAAGATCGCAATTTGTTTATGATTAATGGTGCAGCTCTAATGTAAACACTGCAAAATGTTTTGCAAGGATATCGTCACACATCAGATCTCGTGCCACGAGATCTCGTCACATCCCTAACAGATATGTATTCAAGCAGATGTTTTAATCTGCTGAATAAATAAAACCTTTAAAGTATTCAGGAAGACCTCAGTGTTTCTTTTTGTTACAGCAGATTTAGAAATGATTTGACGAGTTTGGGAAGATGTTTGTCGCACGTATCGCTTGGCACATGCCTTTTAAAAGAAACTAATAAAAATTGTTTGAGCAATACGAGTAAACATGTTATGTACAGATTTTTCTTCAAGATTCTATGGATTTGAATGCAACTGCGAGCTTGTGCAGTGCTTTTTTAATAACTGCCTGCAATGTGTGTGTGTATTAGAAAACATAACATTTGCGTTTATTTTTTGCAGGATGTCATATTCACATCGGAAGCGTGATGATTACCTTGATTTTCAACCCAACGTGCTTCTCATGATCCACTGAACTCGCGATGTGATTCACAATAGACATAGCTGAATTGTTTTCATTAGATCTGGATCTCGTGGGTGTTTGAAGCAAGATCGCAATTGTTTATGAGTAATGGTGCAGCTTAATGTAACACTTGCAAAATGTTTTGCAAGGATATCGTCCACATCAGATCTGTCCACGAGATGTTCACATCCTAACAGATATGTATTCAAGCAGATGTTTTAATTGCTGATAAATAAAAACATTTGTATTCACAGTAAGCAATGCTGTCAGTCCAAACAGAAACTGTGAATGCAGCCATAATTTCTATTGTTTGTATCACTGCCCTGTAATTCTTCTCTCCTTTTTTTTTGTTATTATTTTTCTTTTTCTCCTTTTTTTATTTGATCTCACCTGTTAAGTAACTACTCTGTCCCAAACAGAACTGTGAATGCAGCCTTAATTTATATATGATTGTATCACTTTTTTATTGTTATTCATTTTTCTCACTTTTCTCATTTTTATTTATTGTTATCTTTTTCTTTCTCTCTCTTTTTTTATTTATTGTACTTCATTTTTAATTAATTATTTATTGTCATTTATTTTTCTCTCTTTTCTTGCTTTATCTATTGTTATTTTCTTTCCTTTGTTGTTGTTATTGTTATTTATTTTTTGTAAAGTATTACTTATGAGAAAAGGTTTGAATAAAATAAAAGATTAATAGCAGAATTTACTGTTATTATTTATTGATAGTTTAACTAAAGAATGCATCAACTGATGAGAAAATAATAAATAGATTAATTGAAAATAATCGATAGATTAGTCGACAATAAAAAATAATCGTTAGCTGCAGCCCTACATTGATGACTTTTATAATTTTATGCGGCTAATGTTGTTATGAAAACATTTGCATATTGGAATGCTTGGGTAAGATCACGTCACATCAAAAAACATCCTTCTGTCTATGCCGCCGCCGTCATTTACTTGCCCGTTTTCATCACTTTCGCTTTAATTCTCCTGCACGGACTTATTCGCTAAACTGAATATCCAATTAGAGTTCTCTCTCTCTCACCAATGGTCCCGACGCCGATTCAACAAGTTAAATCAGGCAAACTACCGCCAACGTGAACCCGACAAGTGCAACACACCAAAAAAACTAGCCCCACAGACACTCGCCGATGGCCGATCGTCAGCTTGGTGTGTCCCGGGCTTTAGAACAACTGATGGCAAACTGATTTTTTCACTAATATATGACTTGACCTGAAGGACGGATGCAGGTAATCGCACACCATCTGATTTCTCTTTCTCTGCTCATAGATAATCTACGGATTATCTGTACAAATTACAAAAGTACATAGAGGTATTCAATACACATGCATTAAAGGTGCAGTAGGACATCTTGGAAAAGGCTAACTTTAGCCTGATATCACTGAAAGCAAACGTCCCACCCTCCCTGTAAATCACTGTCCAAACCCATGCCTCCTGAACGTATATACGCACACAGACCAAACAGCCAGAGACAACATTACATCATACAATTACAATACATCATATGCCATTCACCGGTGAGAAAACTTTATAGCACAGTTAGTAACAGTACTACAATACCAGGAAGGAAGGTCAGGTTGTTGATGTTTGCCATTCTCGCTCTGTCTGCATAGCGTTCTGTATGTGAACACGCTGATGATTAGGGGTGGAACGGTTCAACTTTTTCATGGTTTGGATCGTATCACGGTTGTAGAGTCACGGTTTCGGTACGGTTCAGTATGTTTAGGGAAAAACTATACTGTCAAATAAAAATAAAGGCAATAAGAATAATCTAACTACAAGCAACAACACAAATAAATACAATAGAGTAAAGATACAAATAAAATAAACAGTGATTTTCAGTTGGTTTTTTTAGGTAACACTAGGTCTATAGCTTTAGGTACATAAATTGAATAAAGTAATCAAATGTAAAACAGCATTCCATATTTGACTGTATAAATTAAAGATTAATCTTTATTAAAGTTACAAAAGCGATTCGATCAAGAGCAGTGAGTGAGTTCTTTGTTGTTGCTGTTTTATTAATATTAAGAAAGTGCTGTCACTTTAAGAGAATGCATGGATCCAGTGCACTAATACTGTACGTTCAGCCAGCTATGTCTGCTTTAGGATACTTACCAAGATGGGCATTTTGACATAATTTTTGTGTGAATTTGTCAATTCAAATAATACTTTAGAGAGAAGTTCATATTTGCGTGCGTTCTGAGGCACGTGCTTCTAATGAGCGCACGCTCAATCTTCTCACTGCGTGCGCAAGCTCACATCCTTTAGCTCTTAAATGTTTAAACTGGCAAAGCTTACATGTGTTTAGTTTAAACAGATATCAATGTGTGCTGTTCAGGTCTCACCTGTGCGCGCGCCATCAGCACCTGGGTGATGGCGGAATAAATGCTCATATTCCAGCATACGGCATTAGCATTAAACAAGAATGAATGGTTTGTCCACTTTTTTTTTCCACTGCTGTTGTTGTAATGTACTGGGAAGCCAGAATGCGCTTCCATCAACAGGAGCATACATTAGCCGAACCCTGTTTTTTTTACGTGTTATTTATAACAAACCATATTGCAGATGCGTTGTCAGATTTAAGTTGAACCGCGGTCCTAGGGGGTTTTTCTGCAAACCGTTCCACCCCTACTGATGATGTATCCTGTCTGTGCCAACCGGGTGCACAGAGGTATGCTAATACATATGTTGACAGGCAGGTAGGAAAGTCAATCAAAATGTTTTGATTGGACGAACATTTCTTGGTCCTACGCCTTCCACATAGGGCTGCAACTAACGATTATTTTGATAATCGATTAGTTGGCCGGTTATTCTTTCGATTAATCGGATTAAAAAACATTTTATGTTTTTATTTTATTGACAAAAAAACACAGTACTCCACAATCTGTCCAATGTCTTTCAAACAAACGTTCCAACTGAATGATACACATACAGTACTTAATTTATTAGACCACTTATCATAATAAAGAGAAAATACTAATATTTTAGGAATCTGTCGAAAAAATTATCTAAAAATGTTAGTCATTTATTGGGCAAATATCAAACTGAAACAACCAAGTAGTATTAATTCCCACTATAACAAAAATGGCCTCCTATGCCTTGCAACAGCTTGCATTCTTACTGCCATTATGTACTTTTTGACTAATTGGGTATCTGAAAAAAAACACCATGAAGTGCTCTGCCTTTCTTTCATAGATAACAGCAATAGGGCTGGCATTTTTTTTTTTTTTCGAATATTCGTCGAATTTAAAATAAAAATCCACATTCGCATGTAAAACGCTGCATTCGAATTTTAGGTGTCCGTCAGTTTTTTTGTTTAGTACATTTAACTTTGCTTTAAAAGCATTATTTTTGTTTTTAGATCGCAATGTTACAATGTTAGAATACAATGTGATTGTAACCCTTTTTGCACATTATATATGCCTACATGGTTACATTCACTTTTATTTATTTGTTTAATCCAAATACAAAATGCCGAGATATGTACCGTATACCGCAAATCAGACAAAAAATACAGAGATATGAATTTTTTGTTCATATTGCCCAGCCCTACTTGGAAGAAACGTGCATTTAGTATTATTTAGCTCGATGCGCCCTCTTGTGGCCTTAGGAGAGAAGCCAAAAGCGTTTTTTTCCTAAATGAATTTATGCCTTTTAAATTCAAATATAATTCGAATTTTGATAATATTTTAGTACAAAATTTGAATGTAGTTTTTCAGCCAATTTGACAGCCCTAAACAGCAATAATTATATTATAGCATTAGAAATAGCCTACTACTGTTACTAAAGAGCTTACGCATATTGGAGGCCTAACCAATACAGAAAGCTAAACAAATGACTTTAGTAATCGCCAATGCTGTTAGTTTAGAGCAGCAGTGGCACAAACCTTACATAATAAGTTAAAAACCTTACATAAATGTGTTTTAATAAATTTGTTAAGCACTGTAATAGTGAATATAGTCTAAATGTCTATTAAAAAATAAAATTATAATAAAGATAAAAAAGACGAATAAAAACACAAACTCAGTGTTAACCAACAGGTAAGAGTAATTTTCTGCAGGATTTTCTTTCACTTTGATCACAGTCATGTGTCATTTATTTATCCTGTAATAAGGTGGCTATGAAGCGTCTGATATTTATATTCAGACAATTACATGCTGTTATCCCTTAACAGTTCCTACTCTCATAAAATACTTGCACTGTATGTTGATTTTTAAGCCTTAATGTAACTTTCAACAACAGATATTTCAGCACAATAGATATTTTTTGCGCTGAATAGCCTTTTAATTGTCTGCCTCTGTGTTCCGTCTGTCTGATGCGTGTGCATGCTCCCGCCCGGCGCTCATTCTGTATTTTAAACTGAACACAGGCTGTCAGGACGGACCTTAATGCAAAAATGGAAATGCTCGCATGAATCGGTGACATTTATAGATAAGGATATGACCGTAAACTGAACGTTTTTGCACTGAGGACGCGCACGCATCCGTCAAAGATCCTGACAGGGAAAGCCATTATGCGAATGCATTAAAATAAAGAATTCTCATGTTTTGGGCAGCTTGGATCACATAGCCTAGTTCTCCCGCATCATTTCATTCGGTTTCCTCCACTATTTTTAGATGCATTTTGTTGATAGCAATGCATTATTCAATGCTGTAACCGGCTGAAGTAGGACGTGCACTGTGGGCAGACCCGACTAATCGATAATGAGAATCATTGTCGATGATTTTAATTATCGATAATAATCGATTTTATTGATTAGTTGTTACAGCCCTACTTCTACATAATATATAAATACATTTAGATCACTTAACGATTGCTATTGGGATGTGAAGAGACTTTCAACCAGAATAACAAAAAAGGCTTCTGAAGATAATCACCTATTGCACCTTTAAGTGAATAACGCATAGCCTCATGGAAAAAAACAAAAACAAACACGCCAACATCGTGGTTGTTGAGGTTGCTGGTCATATACAGTGGTTAGCTCGTTAGCAGTGTTGGGGAAAGTTGATTTTAAAAGTAATGCATTACAATATTGCGTTACTCCCTAAAAAGTAACTAATTACATTACTTGGTTACTTTAAGTAATACGTAAATGTTACGTTACTTTTGCGTTACTTTTTAAATATGAGCAGGGCTTGATTGTTTGTTTTTAATACAAGAAGTTCTATTTATAGCAAATGTAAAAGCCTTTCACACCAAAAAGTGTAATGAATAAACCTCAGGCTGAAGGAAGAGTAAATCACGTCTGTACAGTAGAACGCAGGAGAAGGTTCAACACTCTTCAGCAATAAAAAAAAAACAGTGCTTCATTGTTAGTTAATTTAAAGTCATTTTTGCTCATTAGTATAGTTGGACTGGCTCAAAGGTCAGCAGCAAAGACATTGTTTAATCAAATGGGATTAGATACATTTGTGTTATTTAACATTTAACTATTGCAGGTTTGCGTCATATTCCGAGTTTGCATTTCACTGTTTTAATTAATTTCGGTGAATACTGATTCAGTTTTTTGCGAGGGGGATGAATAAATACACATTCACATTTAGTCCAGAACTACAGTAACATCATGTTCACACAGCGCACTGTCAGTCAATAAATGGGAAAAAAGTAACTCCGATATTTTCTTGTAAATTAAAAAGTAATGCGTTACTTTACTAGTTACTTGAAAAAAGTTATATTATTTCATAACTTGTGTTACTTGTAATACCCCCAACACTGCTCGTTAGTATCACAGTATTACAATATTGGGGTCATCGCGACAGACCTAGCACTAAATCATATTAGAAAATGTATGAAGGATCATGTGACACTGGAGTAATGGCTGCTACAAATTCAGCTTTACTATCACAGGAATACATTTTATGTTATAATATACTAAAATAGTATATATTTTTATTGTAATAATATTTCACAATAGTGCTGGTTTTACTGTAATTTTGATCAAATAGATTTAGACTAGATGTAGAGCATAAAAGTCTCTTCACAAACAAAATAGGAAATATCTTACCACCTCCAAACTTTTGATTGGTAGTGTAAACTAATTTAGAGCTACAGTAAATTACATTACGACCTATTTTACAGCAACATGCTTCACCCCTCACCTCGGATCTCCTTGGTGAACTTGACACGTTGTGAATCTGTAAGGGGCTTGGTCTGCTCGTTGATGTTCTGGATGTCCAGAACCTCACACATGAACTCAATGACAGGCTGGGCTCGGTAGAAGGCTGTAGCTGAAACTGCAGAGTGTGGAAAATTAAATTAAAATAGGCAGAGTTGGGCATATTCTCAAGATGCACAAAAACACATAGAAGGAAAAGATTTAGGAAGACAAAACATACCATCTATGTTGAGCATCATGTTCCACATTGCTGGACGGACAGACTGATGGAAACCAAACCAAACCTCCCTCCCTCCTCCCAGTGGGTGGTAATACCCCTCCGGTGGTGAGAAGAAGGAACGACCTACTGGAGTGTACCTGTATCAAAAGGTGTGAAAGTTGTCAAACCAACCTAAAAAGAAAAAGAAAACGTTTACACAACCCACATGGGCAAATAAGATTTCAGAGACTGTGGCTTACCGCATGGAGGGCAGGTGACGAGTGATGACATCCAGAGCCTGTACAGAATCCTCCGGGACCTCGTTCAACTGACCAGACAGAGCTTCCAGGAGCATCTGCAGACTCACCACTGACACCCACTGTAGAGACACCTTGAAGGTTTGATCCTTCCCCTCACCTGGCAATGTCACCTCCAGGTCCACCTGCATCACAAGTCAAGAACGCTTATTTTTAAAATTAGCTTTTCTTCTTGCAATAAGAAGTTAAACACAAGGATATTGTTATGTTTTTTAAACATTCTGGAAAACCCAAATACTGCATTTGTTACCCTGTCTCTCCCGATGGGTAGCGGATGCGCCGTATACATGTTCCTCTTGCCATCATAACCAGGCTGCCTGTCCCCAAAGATCTGCATCTTAAAATGTCTCACCATCGTGTCCACCACCTCTCTATAGAATAAAACATATCCCAAATTCACAATCATTCGAATACATTTCCACTGCTAGCTAGTAGCTACATAAGCAATTTTCATGAATACATCCTTAACATAAATTAATACACGCACTACTTTTCAACAGTTTGGGGTCAGCAAATTTTTTTTTTTAGGAAACTAATGATTGAATTCAGCAAGGATGTGTGAAATTGATACAAAAAAATGACAGCAAAGACATTAATAATGTAACAAAATATTTATTTAAACTTTATACTAAGAATCTTGAAAAAACATTTATTGGGTTCCACAAAAACACAAGGAAGCACAACTGTTTTCAAGATTGATAATAAGAAATGTTTCTTGAGCACTAAATCAGCATAATATAATGATTTCTACAAGATCATATGCTACTAAAGACTGGAGTAATGGAATTAAAAGTGAATAAAAATATATGCAGCCTTGGTGAGCATACGAGTTCTATCAAAAAATAAATAAATAAAAATAACTACTTAATAAACAGAGAAAATCCAAGAGGGTCCTCTCACCATTGGTGCTTGGGCCCTAATGACCCCAAATTCTTGAATGGCAGTGTAAATTAAATCTGACCATCTGTAAAATTCAGAATATATAAATGGCCATTCATGTTTTTTAAAGAAAAACTATTTCTTATCTGCTTACACTCACCTGTTGACCCGGCGGGGTCGCTTTTCAGGCTTGATGTCGATGTCATAATGGTAGACGTCCATCTTGGGGATCTGCACCTGGAAGTGATTGGCCAGCAGGCGAATCGGCTTCCCCACCGTACCCAAGCCGGGCCGGCGTGGTGGTTGGAAGGGGGAGGGAGGTGCAGGCGGGCCTGGAAGAAACAAATAATAATTTTGTTTAGATGAAGCCAAAAGACTGAACCTTCATTTAACGTAGTAGTGGCTACTGACTGAGATCTCATCTGACATATACCATACACTAACGTGCCCTTTTCTTTCATGGAACAACATAATACGGAGAAAGCCTGGCTTTCAGATTTACATTATTACTATTTACATGATTAATCGAAGGTGATTCGTCTGCGATTACAAACGCGATATGTCCTAGCTTGTCAGTGAACTACAGCTCTGTGTTTTAACTGCCGCTCCATCTGAAAACAGGTGATGGAGATTTACCGCCAATCACGGAACCGCCTTTACTGAAGAAATGCTTATGTTAATCGAATTTGATTAATTGCACACCCTTACATTAATGTCCCATTTCCAGGCAGCCCCATGCAAGCTATCAGACAAAAGATTGTGTGTGCACTGCAGACAGACGGCAGCAGGGTCATATGGGAAGGGGGGGTACAACATAATGGCCAATTGAAATGTAGTGCTATTTAATCCAAATAGACACTGATAAGCAGGAACAGCTTCAAACTATGCAACAGACATTCGCTTCCTTAGTTCAAAATGGATGGCTATTGGGGCCCATCAGAGTGGCATTATGTACCCTTTTGTCAAACCGCTGTGGTTTGCAGGGGGTCTAAGCCCCTAACAGACCTACACGCTCCAGTTAGCAAGCCAAGCACCAGGAAGAACAATTGGGAGCCTCCATAACCGCTCTCTCATCCTTCCACATACTGTCTGCCTAATATGGCTCCCCCTCCTCAACGCCAACAAAGCTCTCCGAACTACAGCATGAACACGGCTGGGGTAGAGATGGGGGAAAACCAGCATTCATCAAAAACCAAGAGGACTCTATATATAGGCCACTCAGCTGTTACACTTCACACCAAGATGGAGTGTCAGACACGATCGCTAAAAGTGGGCAGCTACTGCCTTCAGTCTGTAATCAGGGTCTCACGGCAGTCATTATCAAGTCTGTGCTTTCTGTGGTATCCTGATGCCTTCAATTGCATTAGGAGTAAAGTAATACATGGCATGAACAAAAAGGCACTGAATTGCTTATTTGATCCAGAACATCTAACAACTGCCTGGCGGTCTAACAGTCATGAAGTATAAGGGTATGTTCAAATTAATGGAATACCATTTCAGCATCTACTAAATACTGTTAAGCATACACTATATACAGGGTTTCTGCAGGTTTTATGAGATTCATAAAACAAGATGCATTTACAAAATGACATTAAACAAGCTGTGTTTCGTGAACTGATGTGAAATCAATCAAAATGAAGTGAGTTTATGATTAAAACAAGAACAAACATCAGCCAGCTGGCTCAGAAAAATTAGAAAATGTTTCCATACCCCATTAACGGATGTTTATTCTGTTTTAAGCATAAACTCACTTAATATTATCAGAAAACAATATTTCGTGTTCAATGTGCATCTCAAGTAAATGCAACTTGATTTCAGGATAGATAGTTTAGATAATTGCATTGTATAGGGAAAAAAATTTAACGAATATTTAAAAGAATTTGCAGTGCATGGGAAATATTAACAATATTTAAAAGAATTTGCCTTTAATGCCATGACTTCATAAATTTAGACTTTCTACTCCGATTTAAAACATTTTAAGGCTTTAATTTGTAGAAGGGTAAATTATAAGCCATTTTAAACACAAAAAAATCGGCATTGATTTTTAATTTCATGTTTAAAATGCTATAACTCTTGACAGTCATAACAAATAATCAATCAAAATGACACTGTTAAAGATTTGAGCTGTAATTTATTCTGGTTCATTCAAAACAGAAATAAAAATATTGAGACAAAAATAATAGGTTATTTGTGCATTTTATGCATAAAAGAAATCTGAATATTGTGCAAAGGAATAATACTATGCAACCCTAAACATGACAATCGTGACAAAAACCAAGAGGGCTTTAAATTAACATGCCACTTTTTTTACCCCGCTGCATCAGGATTGTCAACAAGATCCTGTAATTTGGCTATGAAAAAATACAATTCCATACTGCATCCTGCATGCAGTATCTCTCTCCTGGGGGGCAACAGGCTAAAAGTGTCATGCTGTGGGCTAAATGGCATGATAGGCTTAAACTGAGGTGCAGCTGGACTGCGTGATGACTCAGTAATGGCATTGAGTCTCATGACACAGGCAGATCACCTGGATTACAAGACATGACAAAGATATGCAGCATATTTGGATTACATTTTTCATCAGGCACTGAATAGATGGTGAAAAGCAGACATTATTAGCAGTATGGGAGTTCTGCTAAACATTGAAAACAATGCAATGTTTGGCAGTTGTTTATTCAATCATTTTTATTAAAGATTACAATTTTTCTATGAATTGTTCACAAAAAGACCAGAAATGCAGATCCATTAAGGTCAATTTTGATTCCATGTTGACTTTAAAAATCTTGTTTTGTAGTAACAGATAAAAACAATGCTTATGTTGGCTGGCAGAGGCCATGAGACTCTGACAGCCGCAGAATGTCAACAAACACAAGCGTACAGAGCTTTGTGCCGGAGCTCAGAATTACACAACAGTTTAATATTGCAATCAACATTGTCATACTTGCAAAGATTTTGATGGCAGATCTTTGGCATTGGCTGACCTCACAGCTCAAGAACAGAAGTTACATTTACATAGCAAACATTCCCAAAACACACATCAGTCGTGTTTGCTTTAAAAAAAAAGAATCCTTGTAACAACATGCACCCTATTAATTTCCTTATAACGCATGCTCTAAAACAAAGTGCTAATTAAGAGTAATTTATAAGGCTTTTAAATGTATCCAAAAAAACGTGATTATAGACCATACTGATTTAATAAAAATGAACGTAATGAACAAAGTGCTAATTAAGAGTAATTTATAAGGCTTTTAAATGTATCCAAAAAAACAAACGTGATTATAGACCATACTGATTTAATAAAAATGAACTTAATGAGCCAGAAGACTTGCAAGGTTAATGAAAAGCATCACTTGAGAGAAGCAGGACACATCACATGTTTTCAAAAGCACTGAAGCATTAACAAACAATATGAAAGCCAATACATAGCTAGTTTTTGACTTTTTCAAATTGCCATCAAAAAATGAGACTGTACCAACATAGCTTAATTCTCATGCATGTCATGGGCTAAGATCATAATTAAGCCAATCTGTCAGAGAGTTCATTCTTATAGTGACAAAAGCTGGTCGTTGGCTGTGCATGGCGTTAGTTACGTGACATTGACGCTTAAAGCCCTGTCAACAGTTATCCACTGGCACGGTCAGCATTTAGGCATAAACAAACGCACATGGGGATCACACAAAGCGCCAACAATAAAAAACAAAAAAAGAGAGAGGGGGGGGGGGGGCATCCGCGCCCGTATCATCTACACCGCACGAGAGCGTTCAACTGCATTTCAAGCTCGCGCAAAACATTCATAACGAATGTGCACACTTCACCATCAAACCGTCTGGGATAAAACATAAAAAAATTGTTACTTTTCAAACAGAGGACATGTTATTAATTATGCAGGCTTGTTCATGGCAGACACGGAAGAAAGCTGCGTGTGGTTAAATCCCCACCACCACACAATGCCGTCCTGTCTTCCGCACTGGGCTAGAACCATTTAACGCTCATTCAGTAATAAACAAACACTTGTTGGCTTCCCAAAATCTCCTTCACCTAGGCCGAGTACAATTATCAACAGTTTTGTGTCGTTAGTACGGTTTTAACAAAAGGGCGTAGCGTGATAGGGGGATTGTTTTCGTTTTTTCCGTCGAGGCCTAAACAGCGCGCTACCGCGGGCCCTGGTGAGGCAGCGCAACGGCCCGCACTACGCTGTCATACGGCTCGTTTTTTAGCACTTACCGGGTCCGAGCGCTTCCATGGCCGAGGGCTCTCTCTCCGTCTCTGTCCCGGCCTGGCGGCTCCGCACCGACACTGAAATTGGGGGCGGTATCTCGAAGCTTAAGGTGGCTAATTTAAGAAATGGAAGGATGCGTAGATGTGCAGCGCTCTGCCTGCCTTGTCTTCTGAGTGATTTAAAGCAAGCAATCCATGGGATTTGTAAGTGCGCATGCGCGGGGACGCGAAATTCGGTTGGTGGACGCGCACATTGACACAACGGGAAAGTGATAAAGGTTTGGGCGGTGAAGTACACAGATACACAGGCTAGCCAAGTTCCGTGAAGCATTACATAATTTGATTTTAGCAATGGCTCATGGCACTGAAATTAATGCAGTTCAGTTGACCATCTAAAATCCAGGGAAATTATGTTGCGCGCACACTCATCTCAATTGGAAGTACCATTTGACACGTGCGGATGATCATATGATTACTCGTTGACAAACACTCAAAAAAGGTTATGGAATTTATTTATTTTTCTATTTACGTGTTATCTTAACAGTTTACATGAAGCATACTGAAAGTTGCTGCATATTTTATTATAGAAATATCCTGCCCCCATGTGGCAACTTGCCTTACTTGATAGAACTCTGTTGTTGTCCATATACAGTCAGTATTGACCAATCCGACGCGTTATTGGTGTTTCAGCTCTGACCGTCCTGTCCAATCAGCACAGCCCAAAAGCGCCCAACAACCGTACATCCAATAGCGATGCTCGAAAAGAATGACGGAGAAAGTTAAAGAAAAGCGCTCAAGCCCAGCGCGCGAAGGGTGAAGTTCTATTCGTTTACCACCATCGGGCGGGAGATGAATGTACACATTTTGGCATTGTAAAAATAACGTTTACATTTAGATTTTATGACGTTTTGGATAAAAAGACTGCGTTTTTTTACGTTTATACGGCTTTGGAGTGTCTGCATCGTGCGATTGATGTAGTTGTGTAAGTTACCGAATTAAACTCAAGACACGACCTAACGTAAAGATGAGCTCTCTTCTGTCTGAGCGGGTAACGTATCAGAGCAAAATAACACACAATTACTTCCAAAGTACTAGTTCCAAACTACTATTGTTGAACAAATACTAACGTTAGTTGAAAACTAATTCGCCCAACAAGTGATAAAGATTTTGAATGAATTCTTCTGGTTATTTATGTTTAGCTAGCCAGCTTAGCTAACGTTATTCATCCTGTCTTTTGTCACGTAAGGCCAGAGGAATTGTGCACAGTTTATTTGCTTATTTATCTTAATTGTTGCCAATGTCGAATTTAATTTTTATATTCTATGTAAATTAGTGTTTACAGCAAAATAAAATAATAATAAATACGATGTAGGTTGCTTTCTTGTCACAATATAGTGCTCGTAAAAGGTATGTAAGTTAGTCACCATATGCGATATTTACTTTCTCTTGTGTTTATAAAAGCACGCGATTTATCAAATTAAACTAGTTTTATTTTTGCAAAATTAAAGTCTGTCAAATTAGTGTAAACATGCATACCAAATGTACTATTTTATAGCCTGTAGATCTGGCTGCGGCAAGAACAGCTGAAAGTGATTCAGATAGTGGAATGGGCTCACCAATGGAGGAGCCTGTGATTGACACCAACATGGTCACTGAAGACCAACACGGTTAGTAGGATAAGATCTTTTTAATGGTAGAGAAACAACTATTTGAGAATTGGATTCATCCCAACTGCTTTGTATTTGTTGATGAATGAGCAAAGGGAATGCTTTTGACACTTCTGAACAGTGACACCTAAAATATATTGTGGGATGACAGATCCTTTCTCAACCATTGTGTTTCAGATTCAGATGAAGATATCACGGTTAGTCGGAAGGGCCGCTCTCGGAAAGCCCTGCAGGACAGTGACAGCGATGGGGAGCAGGAAGAGACTGGAATGACAAATGCTCTGGTCCTGTCAGAGTCCAGCGATGAGGAGACCAAGACTGAAAGCGTCAAAAAGAAGCGAGGAAAACGAGTATCCCGTATCTCAATGGACAGTGATGAGAGTGAGCCAGAGAAAGTGGAAGTCCAAGTCAAACCAAAAGAAGCGAAGAAGAGGGAGAAGTCACAGAGACGCAAAGAAAAAGAGAAACGCAACATTGCCCTTGTAAAACGACTGAAAGAAAAAACAGAGGTTAGGAGCTTAGAACATTTAACAACTAATCGTTTCAGAATTATTTGTTTTAATCACTTTCGTTTACTTTTTTTTCTAATTGGAAGGAGGAACTTCCAATCAAAGCGCTTAATGACAGCGGCTGTTTGCTCGGAGACTCTGATCTATTTGATGCTCAGTTAGAGGAAGACTCTGAACCGCAATTGGACGGTGAAGAGGAAGAGTCTCTAGATGCTATCCGATCAGCTGTGAAAAAAAAGGCCAAACACAAAGTAAGGACACTTTTGCTTCTATTGTATGAAGTCACCACATGATTTGAATCTGTTATTTATGGTTACTTTTTATTGTTCTTTATCTCTAGCCACATCTGTCTGAGTTCAGTGGAGATGAGGAACAAGAGAACAAGTCACCTCGCAAGGTGAGATTTTTTTATTATAGTGATACAGTCTCATTGATCCTGTTAATTGAGTATATTAAAATCACAGACTTGTTTTCAGGAGAGGAAAGCAGCAAAAGCCAGCAAGGAGGCAATCAAGGAGCTTCACCGTGAGAGTCAGAGACTTGTGCGAGGTCAGTTCAGAAGTTTCATCTGCTAGGCTCACTGAGTGCATTTACATGATTGATTTCAGTTAGACTAAAACAATCAAGTGAATGCTGTTCTTTTGAACTTTCTATTCATGTATCACTGTTTTCACAAACATTTTAAGCAGCACAACTGTTTTCAACATTGATAATAAGACAAAATATTTCTTAAACACAAAATCAGCATATTAAGAATGATTTCTGAAGGATCATGTGACGCTGAAGAATATTATGATGACAGTTGAAAATTCAGCTTTGCTATCATGGGGAAAAAATGGCATTATAAAATATATTCAAATAGAAAACAGTTGTTGTTTTTTTGTAATAGTTCACAAAATTACTCTTTTACTGTAATTTGGATCAAATAAATTTAGCTTTAAACTTATGACTTCTTTTAAAAAAACTTATCTCCAAAAGTATGGTGTAGATAGGGCAAATCACTTCAGGATAATAAAAAGTTGCTCTCTGACACTGCTGACTTTTTATACATTTGCAGAGTCTATGCTTAATCTGCCATATTATATGCCAGAGCCCAAAAGTATCGACCACTTCTTCAAGAGGAGACCTCGTCCTGAGGGTTGTGCAATGGCTTTGCTCAAGTATGCAATCAAGTCTATTACTAATTAACTAATTGATCTTCTGTATATGTTCATACAGTAGAAATAACCAGTATAATCTTTTTTTTTCACTTGTCCTTAAGGTCTGCCAAATACCAGGCTTGTATTTTGGAGAGCACTACACAACCACCTTCAGATCAAACCACAAAATCTCAGCACATGCCTGAGCAGGACTCAAGCCCTCCAACAGAATCTTCTCTGAATAACCAGTCCTCCTCGACATCCCTACCTCTAGTAGACACAGCCACCAGCACTCATCAGGACAATCCTACCAATGATAGCAACCCACAGACCTCAAATAAAGTAGAACATGACATAAGCACTGATGAACCCAAACCTGTGGGTCAAGAGAAAGAAACTCCCATTGAGCAAGAAACTGATGGAGATAAACACTCAGACAAGGACCAAGAAAAGCAACAGGTCTCAGTTGATCAGGCCCAGACTACTGCTCAGATGCTCAAACCTCGCAAGGATAAACTAGCCAGACTAAGAGAACTTGGTCTAGATCCTCCTCCTGTGGCGAAGTTGTGTGCAGATGATGGGGCTTTTGTCCAGTTGGAGCCACCTCAGGAAAACCCAGGTGAGATTTTTGGATTATTACCTTTTAAATGTCCTTCACCCTTTTATACAATTAGTGATTGACTTTGTGTTTGTGTGTCATACAGCTCTGAAAGCACTACAGGAACGCTTCATGAAGCACATCCAACCTGCTCCTCGCCCTAAAAGGGAGCGCACATTGCAGCTTAATGTGGTGAGAAAAGATAGCACCCCCTCAGGACAGGAAGAACTACGCTCTGAATCAGTCACAATAACTGTCAATGAGGGAGAGGATGAGCCTGCAAATGTCAAACCAGGTACAATCACTATTTTTACAACACTGCTTTGATTTCCAGGTATGGAAGCCGTTTTAATGTGTTTTTTGTATTGCTCATTGTTTGCATCTTTGTAGGTGAGAACCTGGTACTGTTGAAGTCTCGCTTGCAACAAGCCATGGCCATCCGCAGGAAGGAGGAGAGGGAGCGCAGAGCTGCACTGCATCGCCTTGACAATGAGGATTGTGAGGAAGAAGAAGAAGCAGAGATGACTGAGTCAGAGGATGAAGAGGTACTAAAAATTGTCCATACATTTAGATTGGTCAATATTAAAAAAAATATCCAGATCTACTTTTTAAAATTACTTTTCTCATTTTATAGTCATCAATTTTAATTTCATTGCCATTAATTTTTTTTAGGGTGTTGATGAATTGTTGGGTGATGGTGGTGATGAAGAGGCAGTGGACAAAGAGGAAGGTGAAGATGAAGTTTCAGTTAAAACATGCCCTTCCCATGGCTTCAAAAGTCCTTCTCCAACTCCAGCAGACACTGATGGAACGTTGATGCTGTTTGCTGGCAACTCTTGTTCCCGCACAGGGTATGTGTACGTTTCCTAATTGCGCTGCAACACACTTTCTGTAGTCCATACTAACTGAATGTCTTTTTCTGTCCAGGGATGGTGTAAGAAGATTAGGTGCAGCTGGCCATGAAGCCGACCATAAAATGGGTGAGTGCGTATGGATATTACAATCCAAAACAATATACCTGTTGCTCTGACAACTGGTCAATCTTTTAGTATTGGTAATATCAAATATATGTGAAATTAGACTGAATTTTCATTCTTTTCACAGAGGAGGATGACATCCTTTCATTGGCCAAAGACAGCAGTCATAACAGTAGCTTTGAGCTGATGGGCTCAATGATCCCATCATACCAGCCAGTCAATAGAGCTGCAGGCAGAGCCCTGTCCAACCGTGCGTTCCGCTCTCCATCTCCCTGCCTCTTCAGATCCAGCTTACTCGGCTCTTCTTCAAAGGTGAGGATCTCTTGGAACTCCTGAAATGAAATTTTTTGGCCTAATAGTTTAGCAAAATGTCGTATTTTACTGCTGTTTTTCAAAATTGTATCCAGTCATTTCAACAGCCATGCAAGGGCTAAAAAAAGCTCCCCACACAAATTTCACTTGTGCTCAAGTTTTGGCCAACGAAAAGCTGCGCGTTCACTGAAATGTAACTGTGTCTTCTAAATCTTAAATACACATAACAAGGTGACAGTTGAATTTGAATTGTAAATGACAATGATGATTTTAGTATGTAAATTTAACAGACACTAAATATTTTTTCAGAGCTCAGGTAAAATGTCTGAACTCTCCCTCCCTGTGGAGGATTCTCAAGACCTTTATGCTCCATCTTCCCCGAGTGAGTCTGCCCTCCCTCCGGCTGGGGACTCCCAGGGTCGCTTCTCACTGGAGGAGGACACCCACTCCCAGCTGCTGGATGCCGATGGCTTCTTAAACGTCGGTCCCCGCGGTGTGCTTAGCCGTTCCCACAAACGCCAGCTTCTACTAGACAGTCTGGATGAAAATGCCATGGATGCTAACATGGGTGAGCTTCTAGGGCTCTGCTCAGGGGGCTTCGGAATGGGGCAGACCCAGCCAGGGGCTTCTCAGCCTGCAGCAGGTGAGCTGCTGGGGTTGTGCTCTGGAGCTTTTTCTACACAGCCTGAAGAGCCAGTCGTCAAGCCCAAGGAGAAAAACAAGACCTTGTTGCCAGAAGTGCAACAAGGGGAGAGTCAAGGCAGCTCAGAGGCAGACATGGACCAGCTGCTGGCTCTCTGCTCTGGCAAGTTCACAAGAATCCTGTGTAAGTCTGGTCTTGTTTATACTGAGGGTTAAAAGGATACTTGCTAAATTTTGTAGGTAACAAACTCTATCTAACCTGTTTTAGCTGCTTCGTCACTGCGATTAGTCTCAAGTCCTGCCTTTGAAAACCCATCTGAAATGAACAGGTACTAAGCTATAATCGATGTACATATTCATTGCATATCCTTAAAAATTATAGTTTGTATTTTGTTGCTCCAAATACTAAATGCTTTAAATCCTCATACTGTCCCCATAGGAACAAGAACACAATTAAGGAACAAGAGGAAGAGGAGGAAGATGACTGTGAATTCAGGCTCCTGTCAGATGTAGACAGCCTCAGTGAAAAGGTACTCAACAAATAGGGCTGCAACAACTAATCGATACAATCGATTATGAAAATCATCGACAACGATTCTCATTATCGATTAGTTGGGTCTGCCCACAGTGCACGTCCAACTTCAGCCGGTTGCTCAAATTACAGCACTGAATAATGCATTTCTATCAACAAAATGCATCTAAAAATAGTGGAGGAAACAGAATGAGAAGCCGCGGAAGAATTACGTGATCCAAGCTGCCCAAAACATGATAATTATTTATTTTGAGCTTAGAGTTAATGCATTAGTTAGTGTAAAGGCTTGCCCTGTCAGGCCCTGCCCTTTACGGTCATATCCTTATCTATAAATGTCACACATTCATGCGAGCATTTCCATTTTTGCATAACGGTCCATCCTGACAGCCTGTTAAGTTTAAAATACCGAATGAGCGCCGGGCGGGCGCGTGCACACGCATCAGACAGACGGAACACAGAGAGGAAGACAATTAACAGGATATGCAGCGCAAAAATATCCATTGTGCTGAATTATCTGTTGTTGAAAGTTAATTTAAGGTTTAAAAGTCAACATGCAGTGTGAGTATTTTATGAGAGTAGGGACTGGAAAGCGATAACAGCATGTAATTGTCTGAATATAAATATGAGACGCTCCATAACCGCCTTTTACAGGATAAAGAAATGACAGCAAGACATGACTGTGATCAAAGTGAACGTGTGTTCCTGCAGAACATTCCTCTCACCTGTTGGTTAACACGGAGTCTTTATCTTTATTATTTACAATTTTAAAAGAGATTTAAACTATATTCACTATATACAATGCTTAACAAATGTATTAAAACAAATTATGTAAGGTTTGTGCCACTGCTGCTCTAAACTAACAGCATTGGTGATTACCAAAATCACCAAGCCCTATCAACAAATAAAAGCTCTTAGAAAACATTTGCCCAATGTGCCCACATTGTTTCAACCAGTGGTGTGAGTTTGGGGTGGGACTACCTGTTTGTCCAAAAAATGGGGAGTGTTTTCAGGGGGAAAAAACTGGGTCTTTTTTTATGCAATACTGTATGGTGGCACAGAAATGATGCACTGCAGTGGTGAATGTGAATTTTTGCCTGTTTGTTACTACTCTTTCAGTGCTTAGTGCTGAAATTTGTTTTGTTTTTTAAGGATGAAAATGAGGATAAATCAGATGATGAAGAAGAGGAGCAGGAAGAGGAAAGGGAAGCAGTCTTTGGACGACGCACTGGCAAAAAGAAAATGTATGTCTATTTTTGTTTTTCAGAGATATTTGTGAACAATGTAAGTTGTTTAAAACCATTGTGGTAGAGGTTGGAAATTACTGTTTAATGAATATGTTTCATCTTATGTGACTGATTGTATGTGTATTGATATCTATACATGTTATTTGTGTTACATGTTATTTATAAACAGCCGTTTAGCAGAGTTTGTGGAATCCGAGGCAGAGTTGTCTGGCAGTGATGTGGGCAGTGAAGATGAGGATGATGATGGTGGTGATGAATACGAGGAGGAGGAGATACAGGAAGATTTGCCATCAGATGAGGAACTGATGGACCAAGTTAACAAGATTCACATGTAAGAAATGATATCTTAATCCTCGTCTGACTTGCACTTTGAGTAGGTGGTGGAACAGGTAAGTACTTGCAAAAGCAGCTGAAATGCTAATGTTTGGTAGCTTTGCATTATACAGTTGATGGCACAAGTGGGTTTGTCTGCTGCTAAAAATTGTTGTAACATCAATGTGCCACATGGGGGAGCCAACTGATTTATCAAAGCTAAGCTGCGTAGTTCTGTTATGCCAGCGGTTCTCAATTCCAGTCCTCGCGTTCGAATAGAACAAACTTCTGAAGCAATAAGGGAAACATACGAAATGTGCAGAGCGGAGGAGGCTGAGGACTGGAATTGAGAACCACTGTGTTATGCCATGTGATCAGTCAACTCCAATAAGTGTTAGAAATGCCTTAAACCTGATTGCTTTTAGAAATCACTGCACTTCTGTACATTGTCTTAGTCTGTCACTAGGAATATGAGGCTCATTATGTTCTCCTTACAGGAAGCAGGTCTTGGATGATGATAAGCGAAGACTGCGTCTGTATCAGGAGCGTTACCTCGCTGATGGAGATCTGCATTCTGATGGACCTGGACGAGCTCGGCGTTTCCGCTGGAAAAACGTTGGTGTGTTCAGTTTGTGATCTGGATCCCACCTCTCAATATACTGATGTTAAAGAGAGTTTGAACTTGACTGTGCTTGTAGCAGCTAACTGGAGTAGATGTGTCTGACCTGTATTCATGTAGTTTTTTTTTGTTTTGTCTGTTTTTGTTCAGATGAGAACTTTGAGTTTGGTGGAATGGGTCCTGATGGAGATGAGGAAGAGGAAGATGAAGAAATCGATCAACGGGAGTTGCAAAGACGTAAAGAACGGCTAGAGAGGGAACAGTGGTTGAAAGAACAGGTGTGTGTAAAAAAAAAATGCTATGTGTTCATGCTTGTGTGCATGTGTCTGACTTGGATCCTTTTCTATAGACTGAAGCTCTGGCCAAAAAGGGAGAGGATGCAGATGATGAGGAAAAGATTGAAGAAGAGGACAGTCAATTTATGAAGCTAGCTAAGAAGCTAACTGCTAAGACCCTTCAAAAGAAAGGTACTAAGATAGTAAAGATCAGCAATATCACTACGCACTAATTCCATGTTTTCTGATAGTATTGAGGACTGTAGTGCTGGTTGACTATTTGTTTGCCCCATGATGGGCATTTTCTCTTGGATACACTTCTAAAACTGCCAGCTACAAAGATACTGAAGTTTTTTTTTCACCCATTTACAGACCCTTCAGCTGCTCCTTTGCAAGAGAAGGCGGACCCCAATACCAACCAGTTCCTAAAGCCATTTCAGCCCACTGTGGTCAGTATCCACCGCACACTCCCTCATGCTGTTCTCTACTTCCTGTGTAAATTTTAGTTTATTAGTATTGTTTATTCTAGTATTTGTTATAGCAATTCTACTGCCAACTTGTTTGAATTGCTTTTAAGAGGAAATACTGTCACAGATTTTTTATCTTTTGACTTGTACTTTATCTCCAGGTCAAGAGAGGATCATTACTCAGTCAGCCTCGAGCAATGTTGCAAAAGTTAGCCAGCATCTCTGACAGCAACCCCTTGGCCCCTCGTAACTCAAGAGGTTTCCTTTTCCAAACCCTGTCACCGGAAAAAGAGCCACCTGCATCAAAGGGACCCAGAAAACAGGTACTTTGTTTTATCCTTCATTTTAAGTTACTTACATTTTTACAAGGATATTTTACTTAGAAATAAGTATACAATTAATGGAAAGGGAGTAAAGCCAAAATAAATGCTGACCGTTTTCCTTGATGCATGATTTTTTATTTATTAGTTCTACCACCGGATAGAGCTGTAGTCTTAAAATTATTGTTATTTAAGACACTACAAGTTGAGGTGTCTCATTACTTTAAAACATATATCTTGAGTGTTGTTGTATACAGGTACATCTCAAAAAATTAGAATATCATGAAAAAGATCTATATTTTTTGTCACTCATTTCAGAAAGTGAAACCCATTTATTATATAGATTCCTTACACATAGAGTGAAATATTTCAAGCCTTTATTTCTTGAAATTTTGATGATTATGGCTTACAGATAATAAAACCCCAAAATCAGTGTCTCAGAAAATTAGAATTTTACATAAGATCAATAAAAAAAGGATATTTTAAACTGAAATGTCAGGCTTCTGAAAAGTATGTTCATTTCTATGCACTCAATACTTGGTTGGGCCTCCTTTTGCATGAATTACTGCATCAATGCGGCGTGGCATGGAGGCAATCAGCCTGTGGCACTGCTCAGGTGTAATAGAAGCCCAGGTTGCTTTGATAGCAGTCTGGTGTCTCTCATCTCCCTCTTGACAATACCCCATAGATTCTCTATCGACAGATTCTCTATGGGGTTCAGATCAGGCGAGTTTGCTGGCTAATCAAGCACAGTAACACCATGGTCGTGGAACCAGCTTTTGGTACCTTTGGCAGTGTGGGCAGGTGCCAAGTCCTGCTGGAAAATGAAATCAGCATCTCCATAAAGCTTGTTAGCAGAAGGAAGCATGAAGTGCTCTAAAATGTCCTGGTTGATGGCTGCGTTGACTGTGGACTTCAGAAAACACAGTGGACCAACACCAGCAGATGACATGGCAGCCCAAATCATCACTGACTGGAAACTTCACACTGGACTTCAAGCAACATGGATTCTGTGAATCTCCACTCTTCCCACTCTGCCCATGTCCGACAACTTATCAGAATTACTGGCCCGAGCCAGTCGTTTTTTTTTTTTCAAAACGGTTCATGTTTCGGCTATTAAAATAGGTCAGTTTTGTATATAATGGCAAAGTAATTATATTTTTCCTTTTTTTTTTTAGCTAATTTATACAAATGTTTGGAGCATTTTTTTTGTTCGTTAAATACGTTTTTTCTTTCTTACAGTAACGACCAAGCGACCAGTGGCAGACCGGCAGGTTGATCATAGCTTATGTTTGATCAATTTAGCCTTCCGAAATCATCACGACTTGCCTAAAATAAAATCTATAGATCACAGACATGATAAATATATCTATAGAAAGCTTTAAATTACTACTTAACAAAATAAATCAAATCGAAAACAAAAACTTTTTCATTATAATCATAATCAGTGATGCACTTCTCTTTATAGGCGTGTCTAATGAGGAGATGGCGAATCAGGATCTTCATCTTTGCGACATAGAAAACACTAGTGTACTAGTAAATAATTAAAATATCTCCTTACTATTTCCTCCGGACACATTCATGGGAATTACTTTTGCTGGGGCGTTGCGGCAAGTTATCTATTGCGTGCGTTTGAACACAGAACCCTTCAACTGCGCTGACTCAAATCACCGTGATGCCGTGAATTTTTTTTCATCACTAATTGATGGATGTCTAAAATATAAAAATAAGGTGTAAAATAGGCCCGAGGCGTCTGAACTATGATGTGAAAATTGGCCCGAAGCCCGGCCCTAGAGGCATAAAAAAATTCAGGCCCAAATGCAGGGCTTTTCTGATGATGTTTCTGTTTCAGAAGTGGCTTGGTAGCCCTTTTTCTGAAGATGTCTGAGCGTGGTGACTCTTGACGCACTGACTCCAGCTTCAGTTCACTCCTTGTGAAGCTCTCCCAAGTGTTTGAATCGGCTTTGCTTGACAGTATTCTCAAGCGTGCGGTCATCCCTGTTGCTTGTGCACATTTTCCTTCCCAATTTCTTCTTCCCAGTCAACTTTGCATTTAATATGCTTTGATACAGCACTCCTTGAACAGCCACCCCTTTCAGTAATGACCCTCTGTGACTTACCTTCTTTGCGGAGGGTGTCAACGATCGTCTTCTGGACCATTGCCAAGTCAGCTGTGTTCCCCATTATTGTGGTTTCAAAGAACAAGAGATGGCCACAATTTATACTGTATGGATGGTCATTTATTGAAACTCAAATGTAAATACACAGATTTTTTACTTTAGCTTTAAGCTCTAATCGTCAAAAGTAAAACAAAAAACTTTTGAAGTGTTTTACTTTATGTAATGAATCTAAAATATATGAAAATTTTACTTTTTGAAATAAGTTACAAGAAAAAAAAAAAATACTTTTTCACCATATTCTAATTTTTTTAGATGTACCTGTAATGCTTACATTATATTGTTTTAATATAATGACATTTGTTCTTAAGTATGTGTAAATTGACTTTGCAGATTAAGAAAAGAGGACAGATGGACTCTTTTAGCCCTGCTGCTAAGCGGCCATGTCTTGGGAACTCCCTCAAACCTACAGGACCACCACGAAGTATTTTCAGCTATCTGGAAAACTAAAGTTGCTTCCAAACTTCCCAGTGTTACTAATAATTAATACATAATTATATTTGTCCCATTGTCCATACTAAATGCTATGATGTTGAGAGTTTGGCTTCTTTTAGACTATTTCTATCATGTAAATATTGTGTTTTCCTTTTAAGTGATGTAATTTTATTTGTTTGTAAAAAATGTTGTATTAAACTCTATTTTAAGACTTCAATTCTATTTGTATTTTCACTGTCTAGAATTTTTCCTATTTAACCTGCTCAAATGGATACCAAGACCCTTGTCTGGTTATGCTTCGGTAAACTGTGTTTTTGTAAGTGCGTCTGGAGCTGGAACCTTGCTCCAGGCTGGACACAACCTCTGATTTTTGACTATATTTTCAAGCGAATACTGAGATCAGCTCTCAGAAGCCACTGGATGATTTTGTTAATTTGTAACATGCGAGTTTGGTTCCAGTAACATATTGAGCCTCCGCATCGCACTTTTCGTTTTAACCAAGGATCCCAAAAAGAAATGCTCTTTTGAAGATAATTGACCTTGTCAAACTAGAAAACTAATTTCATGTTGCCTGCCAAGCCATGTAGTCTGTGTGTGTATGTGTATATATGAAGAGCTTCTGGGCAACTGGTTGAATGTGCAGTAGCTGCCATACTGGATCTGAGTGGTGGCTTTTGACAGCAGTGCCAGGGGTGAGTCCCTCTGGGCTCTGTCACTGCTCAAACTGCCGGGATGGGAGACGTGCAACTGAACTGAGGGAAATGGGTCATAACTGCAGGCTGTTCGCATCCAGACAAGTGCTTCAGTTTTCTGGCAACAGCACGCTTTTACTGTAAGTTATCATGTATGTGTGGATCCAGATTTTTTTATTTAGTGGCATAAACTTGCATCTAACCTGTTGTGTTTTACAGGTAATATGTTTTTGAACTCATACAGCAAGTGTTAAAGCTCATTTTACGATGCAACTTCAAACATCTCATCTCTTTTCTCTCATCTTCATTCCCATTCCTTCCCCAGATTGTTTGCTTGATGCAGATGATTTTCCATGTGACGAAGCCACAGGCAGAATTTTTATTTGATGTATTTTTCATGTGTTAAGGCTATTATTGAGAGATGGAATGGGGGGAGAGTAGAGACAGCCTGAAGGTGCGACACTTGAATGGGGATGTTGTTGGACAGAGTGAGGAGGGGGAGAGAAGAGTTATTTTCTGTCGCCAGCAATTGCTTGTCATGGGATAGGGAGGGAATGTACTTACTGAGTCTGTCTGATGTGCAAACACCAAAACACAGTCACGCAGTGCCTCATGATAAGCCATCATAGACCCACAACAACAAACTGCAGGCCCATTAAGGGGTATAAGCCTGGTTGTAGAAAGGTCGTCCTTAACTCTTGACTGGTGACGTTGAGGGTATTTTACACTTTGTAAAAAAAAAAAAAAAAAAGTACGTTTTTTGTTATTTAATTTTCCTGCAATCTCGCCAAATAAAATTGACGTTTTGCACAGATAGCTAACCGTCAAATATGTCACTTCAAGTAAAACAGGTTTCTGTGATATATTTAATAATATGATAATAACAGTACGTATATTTTTTTATGTGTTGCCAGAATTGATGGTAATGAAAAGTAAATATGTCTACTTTAAGGCCCTATAGCCTACTGTTATTTGTTTTGACCTCTTTTGGGAGGGTTCAAGCCTTTAATTTAGAGCCCCTCCCTTGGTTAAGACTTATATGAATTAGTTTTCCCACACTATTTCCACTCGTTTTACCGGTTTCCATCTTATGTGGTCCCTTCCCAGTTTAGGAAGTGAGTCATAGCCCAGTGGTCCGTTGCAGTACACGGGAAAAGGGAGCGGATGGGAGGGAGAGAGAGAGAGGAGGAATCAGATTAACATCGCCAGAGAGGGTCGGTCGGAGGAGGGGAAAACAGGGAGGACACTGTATCTTATTCGCGGACAACAAACCGTAAGACAATGCCCACTAATAATTGATTCTCAAATGTTATTGTCAATCAGCCATTTTATGTAACGGCTAGATCAAATCGGAGGTTGTTTAGGCGCTCTGTGGATGTGAGCTGTTTTTCGCCGCGTTCCCGGACGAGCGCGCGAGCGAAGCGGAGATGGGGTGAGACTATCGTAACGCCGCTCGCTCTTACGTAATCCAAACGGTGTTTATCTGGATTCTATCTATCAGTATTTGTTTTCTTGGTTTTTGCGATTGACTGTTTTTGATGATTATTCTAATCGGCGATAACATTTATTTAGATAACGTTTGTGTTCGTTAGGCAGCTAGTCGAGCATCGAGCTCTAAAAAAACGCGTTTGATTGGTGGTTTAATGTTGATTGATTACCTTCATGCGTCGTACATATTTATTTTAACGCGGCGCTTCTAGCTATTCCAATCTAATTGCACGAATCGTCAAGCAAATTACAGCAGGAATTTTAAATATACCGGAAAGCACCAAGCCGTTCAGGTTAGCACAAATATTCGGTCCTGATCTTGGGGCGGAATTGGACTACTTGCAGATTTTATGTCCTCAATCATTTTATTATTTCCGCCTCAGGCGCGCAACCCTGAATCGCTGGTTGCTGTTCTTCAGCACCACATGGCCGCGCGCCTATCGCGCCGAATGATTGACAGGCCCCCGAAGTTATTACATGGACTATATCTGTGAGGAGAGATCTGAATATTTCATGTCACCGAAATGGAGAACATGCCGTGGAATTGCACCACTGAATATTTAATGTATTATTTTAACCAATATTAGCGAGGGATTTTAGCCACCGATATTTTTACAATGTGTTGGTGGCCATTCAGCCCTTTTCTGTTTTGTTTGAAACTATATTCACAGCCAAAATATAATAATATAATGTATTACTTTGCTTTTGCATCCTGTAAAGACTTCTGTCAAACCACTAACACTTTATTTATTTATTCATCTCCCCTTTTCAAAGAGCGAGTGAATCTCAAACAAATCTGAAAATGCTTCAGCAAGATCGGGCCATGAACCCTGTCCTTGGAAGTCAAGCTCTGGTTGGACCACCATCAACTCTGCGCATCCACACCAACAGTCAGAAGATATGCGAGAAAGATGGTAACTTTAACTTTCTGGGGCAGGATGATGACCCCATGATAGGAGATGAAAATCGCAACCAGGTGCATCCAAGAGCTTTGGGCCATGATCTGTCCCTTTCTGCCAACCACTATGGATCTGGACCCCTCTCCCCCTTGTCTCGTCTGCCATGCTGGAGCCCTTTGGAGCCTCTTCCTGAGATTGAAAGTGGAGACGATATGGGCGGCAGAGTGCCTCCAGATGGCGCAGAAGAAGGCAAGGTTGATGAAGAGATGAGGAGAGTGACGGATGATGAAAAGAAGGCGTTGGGAGAGAGTGAAAAAGTAGAGGACCCACTGGATGATGACGAAGAGGAGGATGGTGTGATAGACTGGGCTGACAGTGATGAAGAGTTTGAATTCAGTTACAGGTCAGAAAGCTCTTCCCCACTCAGCACAGAGAGTGCTGACATCAGGGGCGCAGGGGCCCACAATTCCATCTGGGATCAAATCTGCCGTGAACGTCCAACGGCAGACAATGGGAATGCAAATGTGGACACCCTGATAAACCAAAACTATGTGGATAAGAAGGCAGAGCAGCGTCGAGAGAGCCTGGAGGGCGCTGATGCGGTTGAAGATGGCTCGTCGGACTCCGGCACCGACCCCTGTTCTGAGCTGCCGGACCTTATGGAGGCTGTTTGGACGCTACAGGACCGGGAGAGGTTTAAGGCACAGGAGATTGAGAAGCATCAGGTCCAAGTGACTATGTATCGTCGCCTGGCCCTTATCCGGTGGGTTCGCACCTTACAAAACCGTGTCCAGGAGCAGCAGAACCGGCTCCAGTCCAGTTTCGATGTCATTCTTACGCACAGGAAAGAGCTTCTGCGCATGGGTGCTGCCACTGCTGCCCAATAACGGACAATCTGAGAAAAGTAATGAGACCAGCTGATGACTATTATCATGTGAAAAGTAATCTTTGTGCATCATATTCCTTTGAATCAAATGACCTCCAAGGTCTCTGAACTATTTTTTGCCCTATAATGTTCCATAATGCTAAACTTTTATCACCATCATAAATGTGGTTAAAAGTTCTCCAGAATATCACTTTGAACTGTGCCCACACGGTTACTGATGTCTCCAAACTCCTCCAATCTGATGTTTTTAAAAAATGTCAAATGTTTGTGTGGTATAAAATAATAAATTATATTTAACAATAAACGCACCGTGTTTCTTTTTGTGAAATGCACCGTTTTGAACCAGTACATTATACAAATATTTTGTTGACTTAAAAATTCACGTCTCGTGGTAACATCTAAATTTAAATCAAATATATGATTATGTTTTCACCAAATCAGTTGTCATTTTATGTTACACCAGTTATAAATAATTGTAGAAGTCCGATCAGGTTGAAATTGTTCCTTAGGGTAACAACAGCACATGTTCAATTGATGACATTTCCAGCCACTGTAAAAACTTAGTAAAAATTTAGAACTGACACGTAATAAATATTTGGCAATTATTTTGTTTTAAGGCTTGGTATTGCTTCAGCATTATATGCTCAAGACCAGTGTTGGGGAAAGCTACTTTTAAAAGTAATGCATTACATTATTGCGTTACTCCCTAAAAAAGTAACTAATTACGTTACTTAGTTACTTTTTATGGAAAGTAATGCGTTACATTACTTTTAAAATATGAGCAGGGCTTGATTGTTTGTTTTTAATACAAGAAGTTCTATTTATAGCAAATGTAAAAGCCCTTTCACACCAAAAAGTGTAATGAATAAACCTCAGGCTGAAGGAAGAGTAAATCACGTCTGTACAGTAGAACGCAGAAAAAGAAGGTTCAACACTCTTCAGCAATAAAAAACAACGCAGCACAATTGTTAGTTTATCTAAAGTCAATTTTTGCTTATTAGTATGGTTGAACTGGATCATCAAAAGGTCAGCAGCAAACACATTGGTTAATAAAAGGAGATTAGATATATTTGTGTTGTTTAACATATTTAATTATTGCAGGTTTGCGTCATATTCTGAGTTTGCATTTCACTGTTTTAATTATTTTTGATGAATACTGAATCTGTTTTTTTGCGAGTGGGATGAATTAATACACATTCACATTTAGTCTAGATTAGAACTACAGTAAGATCATGTTCACACAGCGCACTGTCAGTCAATACATGGAAAAAAAGTAAATGGAGTTACTTTTTTGAAAAAGTAACTCGGATATTTTCTAGTAAATTAAAAAGTAATGCGTTACTTTACTAGTTACTTGAAAAAAGTAATATTACGTAACTCGCGTTACTTGTAATGCGTTACCTCCAACACTGCTCAAGACCCTCTCTTGACCTTTAATGACAGTGTTTTCTTTAAGAACCAAACAGTGTTCAATTGTTTCTCCTTATCACACAGAAAAAGTGTTGGATGAGAGTTTTAAACCAAAATGGCCTACATCAAACTAAATATCTTGTTGCCCCGGGCTGAGAGCGTCTGGCCTTTCTCTGTGTATGCATGTGTCTGAGTGTTTATGGAGATACCAGTGTGTGTCCTATAATCCACAGTCAAAGCAGAGCTGCAGGGTAAGGGTTGCACTGGTTCCTTGTCCCTAAGGGATTTGGAAAGGGGGCACCTGGTCCAATCCGGCCCGGTGAGCAGCCTGCAGGTCCAGTCAGACTCGGCAGCCAAAAGCCCGGGGCGAAATGAGGGATAATCCGAGCGAATTTTTTACTACTAACCGTGTGCGCTTATCACACCCTTTTGCGAATGTACTGAAGAATTAACATGTTTAATGATTTGGTTTGTCGTCTTTGGCTCATGTCACACTACCAAAAGTGCGAGCTAAGAGAATTACATGTTTTTGAAAGCGTTTTTGTCTCGGAGCGCAAGTGTTCTGCGAGAATTAACCAGATGCAAAATGCTAAAGAAAACCGTGTGTTTTACAAGGGATAACATTTCTCGTTTAACAAAAAACGACAGCTCATTTACGTATATGCAGCACATTAGGAAAAAAACTGGGAAATATTTGTTCAGTTTAGGATAGTGTTATTTTCTGTCCGAAATCTGGATTTCGCGCGCAACCCAATGTTTTGGCGCTTCTCGCAAAGTTTGTTAAGCGTCAAATTTTCTGAAAACATTTTAAACACAGCACTTAAACTTGTCGTGCTATTTAAACCTGTAATAAAGTTAATAATGACAGTAGGTAGGCCTACTTGTTTTATCGATGAACTGTCAGATAAAGGCTAGTAAAGGGCTTGCGTGGACTCCCTACTGTTGCTATAGTAACTTCTTCAGGTAAAAGTTAATCTGAGTTAGAGCCCATTAACTTTTAGGCCAAATCTAAGTTAAGTGAGTACTTGAAAACTATGTTAAAACATAAAATAAGTTTGGAACACCCAAAAATGAAAATTCTGTAATTTACTGTTCCAAACCTGTATGATTTTTTTTCTTCTGCAGAACACAAAAGAAGATAGTTTGAAGAATGTGAGAAACGAGATGATACTTTCTATTGACTTCCATATTTTTCCCTAAGTAAGTCTCAAATTCTTCAAAATATATTCTATTTTCAGCAACAGAAAAAAATGATACAGATTAGAAACAGTTTAAATCATGATAGAATTACATTTTTGGTGAACTAGCCTAGGCTATTCCTTTATTGAGAACAGACATTTTACTAATTACCCGTTTTTAGGAAAACATTTTACTAATCTACAGAAATTGTCCCTTGTAATTCAGTGTTATTTCTGCTGTCCTGCTTTTAAGCCCCCTGGGATGACTCTGGGAGGAAAAGAAGTGATCGGTTGTGATCCTGATAGATCAGCAGTGTTTTTTTTTTTTGGATGTGACTCGGTGTGTCTTCACCCAGAAAACATTCAAAAAAATAAGTCAAAAGCCACACTGTATAATGTAGGCAGTGGGACAAACTGCTGAGTGAGAAGGTCCCCGCTGGGCGCGAATAACGGCAACGGTGAGAACGTCTCTGCACCCGAGGAGATGAAGTAAGATACGGGAGTGCTGCAGGATGAAACGCCGTGTTTCTCATGATGCGGAGCCGCTGATTTTGCGCCCAAAATAAAGAGAGATATGATAGGCCTATAGGTTGAACTTAAGAAAGTATCATCGCTGTGACAGCAAACACGAAACTACTTAAATATGCATCACCAGTTCTCTCAAGTTCTACCCTGAGCTAAATTCAAACATTTTCAACATATAAAGCCTAAATAGGATCAAATGTTGTAATATGTTCATAGACAGCTACTAGCTATAATTAAAAAATGTAGAACAAGCCAAATGCATTTATTTATTTATTGCATATTAATTGCATTTTTGCAAAGGTGTAGGCCTATGTGGCATAATTCCAGAATAAAAGTAGGCCTATTTCCAACGTAAAATTCGCAAATTATTAAAGGTGTTAGTGCTTAAAATACCTATGTTAAGCGAAAGGAACTAGTTGCATTAAACATTCCTCAACACGAGGGGGCAATATCAGTCACATTCAAGTGAATAGGCAAGACTGTTGGTAACTGTCCCTTCTCATGTGTGCCCTCAAATATTTTAAAGTCTCTTTCTCTGTCTTTCTTACCTCTCCTCTCATCTTTCCCTCTTCATGGTGCAGTGTGACAGAGAAGCAGCCCCTA
The DNA here is from genome assembly GCA_027422405.1 of Ptychobarbus kaznakovi. Classification (NCBI taxonomy): domain Eukaryota; kingdom Metazoa; phylum Chordata; class Actinopteri; order Cypriniformes; family Cyprinidae; genus Ptychobarbus; species Ptychobarbus kaznakovi. Next base: position 9,099,724 of record CM049802.1, read on the forward strand.
GCACTCCACTGGCGTGGAAACAATCCGCTTGGACAGAGAAGGGGTGGCAGAGAGTCAGGGGATGTGGACAGCCTTGGGGTTCATGCACGATAGATAGATAGATAGATAGATAGATAGATAGATAGATAGATAGATAGATAGATAGATAGATGGATGGAGAGAGAGATATTCAAAATAAAAGGTTTGGTGAAGACAACTTGTCTTGATTCAATTTTGGTTGTTTAATAATCTGCTAGAGCCTAGTAGACATATTGAAGCCTGTTGGTTTAAGTGTGATCAGCTGCCTCGTCTGCTTTAACCAGCTAATAAATATGAAAACAGCGGGTTTAAACTTTTATTCGTTTGCTGCTTGAAAGGATTATACCCTTCTATGGAGTCCCATGTAAATCTCGAATCCTCATAATGGCCAATGTTTTCCCATAAAAATGTGTTGAACAAAGGCGCTTGAATAGAGGCTCTTTCACGCATAAGGGGGTTTTCACAGGACTTCATTGACGACGGGTCGACCGCACCACGCCCCGCGATAATCTCTCTGCCGGTGAAAGCGCGCCTCAGAGCGGCAGGTGCGTGTGCCAGGCACGGGGGTCACAGGGCCGACTGTGGTGGGGAGATCGCCATGTCAAATCCTCCCAGCTGCCGGTAGGGATTTTTTCAGAGGCTGTCACTTCAATTTAGCTTGCTCTTTTTCACCCCTTCAGATGAAGTCCCTCTCGTGCCCAGGTCCTGTGGACGCCCTCTGCCACTTAACAAAAGCAAAGCGCCGCTAATCGACGACAGGCCGGAACAATGGACTCAACCCGGCCCGCTCTCAGCACCGTGAAATTGCAGATTAAACCGAAAAAGCGGTGCCGGTGACACCGGCGTTGCATTTCTTCAAGAATGCAAATGTGGAAATTACAATGTTGAACACTCTCACATCACGGCTGACCGTATATCCCCGATGCAACCTTTGTACACAGTCAAAGTTTTGATAGATAAAGTGAAAGGGCATGTTTATATTACAGCAGCACATTGGATGTCGTTTTACACTTTTTCCTTCAAAATGTTATCTGTTGCAGTTTCACTTCATTATGCTATAGCATACTGATGCTGTCACTATTCCAATATTGACTAGTAACTAACTATTAAATTGTTTGCCAAGTCAAGTAGATAAAGGGCATTATACAATACAGATTGTGTCAAAGCAGCTTCACAATTAACGGGAACATAACAGTGTTATTGCTACAGAATTCATCAATAATGAAAGCAATTCAATTTCAGCTGTGAAACAGCTTTAGCTTAATATAGTTCAATTTGTTTTTTCATCTGATAGTTTCAATGCAGTTTAATGGATAGTCCATTGAATTATTAGCCTATGTGCTGTGCACTTTCAACTATGTATTCCAATTGATACAGGTGCCTATTCCAGTTCCATTGTAGCTCATTCTTCAGTTTAGTACCTAACTGCAGTTACACTTGTTTTTTACTTATAGTCAGAATGGCTATACTTTATAGTTCAAATAAAAATCTTATAGTACGATTTAAGTATGTGCTACTGTCTTGAATAGTATTTAGTAACTAAAAAATATAATGAATTCTAGTCAGGTGAATAATGCATTTATTTTTTAAATTTACAAAGATTTAAATTAATAACTAAAGCTCTAGTAAAATAAAAATAAATACTTGTCTGTTTGTAAAGAATAAACATCTTGCAATCCATTGTGTGATCGCAAATCCTTCCCACACACACTCAGCATTTGAACTTATCACAGTGAAGACGGCAATCTTCATATTTCTCATCCACTGATTGAAGTGTGGCCCACACAAAAACCATGAATACTATTAATTTGCTCTTCCCCCTTCATGCACCACCTATATTCTTAATCTGAGTTCAAAACATGCCCTACTCTTAACAAACTACCCTTGGGCTATGAGTCCATAATCCCCAAACTCAGACGAGTCCCTCCGGAGCCAACGTGTCTCTTAATGCTCAGCGCTGTTCTTTCTCTGCAGAGTCTCTGGCTGAAATACTGATCTTAAAATAGTACAATACCACCCATCATTTTATCTGGAAGGAGCAGAAACTGTGCTTTTTCCCCTCCCGAATTCCACTCTGAACTCATATATTACAGTTCTCAAGCAATATTTTATGTTCAGATGACAAAAAAACAAAATTTTAGTTAATGAGTTCGAACTGAATGAAAATGAAACACCACCATCCAGACTTTAGATATTCCAAAGTTGGAATAATCCTTAAACAGCCAGGGGCCCCAATTATAGCTTATATATTTGCACCAGTGCGCAGCTCGTGTCTCACAAATGCTGAGAGGGCACAACAGCGAGAGCAGCGATGGCAGGAATTGAGCCAACAACTACCAGACACAAACCAGATGCACCCGAGAACCAGACTGGTGGTGCCTAAATAAAGAGAAGCTGCGGAGAGAGGTGTATAGATTTACCAGATAATATGCAGGGAACGTGGCGCATGATGTATGTCACAGTGTGTGTGAGTGTATTAGTAGTCAGAGCACTGGGCCCCGGAGGCGATTCCTGTGTGTGCTTGCGATAAAGGGGGAACTGGAGGAAGTGAGGAAGGGTGGGGAGCAATAGAGAGAGAGAGGAATAGTTAGAATTGGAGAAGGATGTGGATTTGCGGAGGGGTGGGCGAGTCAGAGATAGAGAAACAGAGAGAGAGAATTTGAAGGGGGGTAAACAGAGTGAACAACTAGCAGAGCTCGGAGCTTTTATGATGCTGTCAAGATTCCTGGATTTTGTCCCCATCGGGCTCTCTCTCTCTCTCTCTTTTCCTCACATGAAAAGAGGGGAAGAGTGTCTTGGCAGGGTAATTAAGAATGGCCTCTAAACACAGAAGTATGGCAGGAACACTCCAGATGAAAGTAAATGATTAAAATAATTACAGGCACAGAGCTGACGAGCAGGAGTGCGGGGTGGCCGCCGGACATTTGTCGGTAATTAGATAATTAATCTGAATGCAAATGATGAGTCCTAACGAAGCAGTCAAGCTGAACCAGTGACAACTACCAAAAGAGAGAGACGGGGAAAGAGGAATACTTTCATCACATGGATACACAATTTTCCATCTTAAAAAATTCTAAAGCTGCAGTAAAACTATCTGCACAATATATAAACCAAACTAGTAAAGACTGAAAGCTCTCAGACAAAAGAAGATGTTATCTTTCTCACTACATATCTAAATACTATGAAGTGTATTAATTGCACCCCAGTATAAGAAAAGGACACAAAGAGGCAAAACTAATGAACATGAATGGGAGTCTTTGTAGTGGTTGGGGGCTATAGAAGTTCCTACTGCAGCTGAGGGTATACAAGATCTGAAACCCCTACTGTCTAGACATCATGATCAATCATTCACTGAAGCTATTGAATGGAATAGGCATATAACACTATATTTTTTACTAATGCCCTGCAAAACATATAATAAAATCACAAGTCTTAGGCTAATCGATCTAGCTCTATCTAGAGAGACATAATATATAGTTCTAAATATTTAATATAATTAAATATTGTAATTTCTATCAGATAATTGTATTATTTATTTAAAATAAATAAATACATTTATTAATTGGAATGCATTCATTTTTCCAGGTCTGAAAAACACCAAAAAATCCCTTATATTTCTTTAATGACCATAATATTGTGGGCATTGTAATATTCTCCCAGAGTTTCTGTACCTCCACACACCAGACAGAGAAATGGTCACTTTTTAGTGCTTACACTAGTTTAACATGTGCATAAACAGATCATCACGTGACAGCAGAGCATGCGCTCTCTGATGACGTCTGAAGAGTGCGCCACCGTTGAGCTCCATTCAGGTTTTGCTGTGTAATATCTGATTGAGCTGCACTGTAAGTCTACTTACTGATCAGAGCGTGTATTTTGCCTCTAAATTCGGTCCGCAATATGGAATACTTGATCGGGATCCAGGGGCCAGACTTTGTGCTGGTTGCCGCAGATAATGTAGCAGCCAGCAGTATAATCCAGATGAAAGACGGTGAGTTTGACGTGTAGTAGCATGTTAGCAGCATGCTAACCGGCCAGAAAACAATTCATAATTATCTATAAAATGTTGCAGACCACAGTAATCAACCAAATTTCAGTGTTTATACATATATTTCTTAATTTCATTTAAATATTGTCACCACTTCTGAATATATGGTAACGTTACGTTAATTGCTAAGAAGTTTTAGTCGTAGTAGCTAACGTTACCCGTGCTAACACAGTTTGTGCGTTGAACTGATTTACATATTAATACATCCAAATCAGGCTATTAAACTTAATTTAGAATACACTTTTAAACTTCAACGGGAGCAACACGTCAGTTAAATTGTGATTATCCTCGAGTGTCAGTCGAGCGTCCTCGGATGAGTTTGCGATTTATTTGTGAAAGTGAAAGTAAGTTCTCCTCCATACCTCCGTAGTTCCATTAAGTACAATTAGTGTTGCTGTTTATGGTCTGTTAAAACTTAACCTTACTTCATCCAAGTCCCATCATATTAGACTTGGAAGTTTTTTAGCAGATACATATAGTGACATTTTCGGTGTCTTTATTTTTGAGAAAACAGAGTGAAAATATTGACATCTATATACAAAATTGTGTCCAGCGCCCTCAAGAAGAGCAGTGTCCCTCCCCCTAATACGGTTGTGGCTAGAAAGGATGCAGCCAAAACCGGAAGCTAACAAAAAATATTTTTTTCTACTTCTTAGATTGTATTTTATTAAGGTCTACACCTAACCCTTACAATTGCAAAAACGGTAATTCATGTTGTACAGTCAGACAAATTACATTATATTTATGTGCCCATGCCCAGTAAATGTAGCTGTATTATTTACCCCTTCTACCCTTAAACGCCTAATATCAGCTACGTCTGACAAGCAATAGCTTGTAGAAAATAATGTATTTTATTGTGAACTAAAGGCAATTGATTATATCCTTAACAAGAAGAAGCCCCGGTTTCGGTTTCCACATAAAATGTCAACACAGGAAACTGTACCGGTCCGGAGGTCAAATAGACCACCAATTACCACCAGACTACCAAAATGTGTTCGGGTTGTGCTGGGCATAATGTTAAGATGACTTGTGTATATTTACCAGATTATGACAAGATGTTCAAGCTTAGTGAAAAGATCCTGCTCCTGTGTGTGGGTGAAGCCGGTGACACCGTACAGTTTGCAGAATACATTCAGAAAAATGTCCAGCTTTACAAAATGAGAAATGGTAAGCATTCATTTTTCTTTTGTTTTTTTTCTGAAGGTTAACTGATTGTAATGGAAAGTATCCTGAAATCACACTCTTGTATAGGAGCGTCAAGCTAATACACTGTTTTGTTGTTTTTAACTCTAAACATCATTCACACGAATTTCTGGTAGGAATAAAGTTAATTTCAGTCTTTAGTTTTGAAGATTTCTAATACTTTTTCATTTTACGTGACAAATTATCATTAGAATCGTACTTTGTTTAAAATCTATCATAATCTGGATATGCGTTCTACTTTGCAACTTTTTCTGTTGTTTTCTGAATTGTTTCTGTCATATCTGTTTCTGCAGGATATGAGCTCAGCCCAGCAGCTGCTGCAAATTTCACAAGGAAAAACCTAGCAGACTATCTGCGGAGCCGGGTTGGTACAGAATCTCTGCGTTCAAGTTTTGTATTTGTTCAAATGTTTTAAATCTATGAATATTCTATGAATATAGTTTGTTTCCAAACATTAATTTTTCAATAGATTAATTACACATTGTGTAGACCGGTAATTTCCAACCTGAGATGCATCTAGCATAGGGTTGCTTGTAAAATGACCAAAAAGCAAATAATTTTTCTCTTTCTATTCTAACTACAATTAAAAATTGCAAGAGTTGATCTACATTATTCAAAGGGGTATACAGGAAACCTGTGTGAAAACAATAGAAATGCCACAAACATGAAACACTTTATTATATGCAATAGATAGTGTATAGTGACTAAAAACATCACTGTTCAAAAGTTTGGGGTTGGTTATGTAATGTCATAGAAATATTATTACAATTTTAAATAACAGTTTTTTTTCAGTTGTATTACATTTTAAAATGTAATTTGAGTACTTTGTGTTCCCTTTCGATTCTTCACTCCGTACTGTGTCGTTAGACGCTAATGGGGAAAACTAATTTTTCTCCGAGGGCTGAAGACTTTTTCAATCACGCAGTGTAACTGAAGACTTTTTCAATCACGGAGTGTAACTGCATGGCCATTGGTTCGTGCAGTGTATTAAAAACGAACCAGAGTGGGCGGGGTTATCTGGCTATATAAGCGGGCAGTTCACCATAGGATCTCAGATCAATTCTCCTTCAGTGACGACGATGATCATCCTTTCGCTGACACTCGGGACTGAAGATGCTCACTGTAGAAACGCCTCGCTGCGGATAGAAGCTGCCTTTTTTTCTTGGATTCAGGATTGCCCTGCACGATGATGATGGCCATTCAGAGTGTGTTTCCTGCCTGGGTAAACCCGATGCAGATGCACTCTGACCGGGATGGATTGTTCACACTGCGTGAACATGAGTCTCGCCACTCTGCACGCTCGGATTGCTTTCTTTTTAGGAAGCCATTCCTCCACTCGTGCCCTCCCATTTTCTTCCGCCCAGGGACCTGTGAAGAAAAAACAGCGGGGCAAAGGGACTAAGTGCTCGGCCACGAGCGAGCTCATGCTGGCCTGGATCCCGCGTGCCTCGCCCCCGCCAAGCAGAGGAGATTCTCCCGTCCTTTTTGAGCACGCAGACCAGTGTCCCTCCGCTGATGCGAGTGATATTTTCTCGTTCGGTGCCGTCGAGGACGAATTATTAGATGACAGCATGTCTCTAATAGCATCAGATGCGGAGGATATGTTGGTCTCTATTGCTGATCCCGCCCCTTCTTCGTCTGTCGAGCCCAGCGACTCCAAGCCAGGGATGGATACTGAACTTTTCCACGTCCTCTCTAAGGCAGTCAAAGAGCTGGGATTGGAGTGATCCACGCCGGAGGAGCCCACTCGTAGCCGTCTGGATGAATGGTTCCTGCCTGGGTGCCGCCAGGCCCCTCGTCAGCGAGCCTCTTTTTTTTCTGGAGGTCCACGATGAGCTTACGAAGTCGTGGCGTGCTCCCTACTCTGCCCGCTTTCGTTCTATCTCTTCTTCTACTCTCTCCTCAGTGGATGGCGCTGAAGAAAAGGTTTATGAGAGGATGACCCCTCTCGACGAAGCAGTGGCTGAACACCTTTGCCCACAAACTGCCATTGAATGGAAGGCTAAGATTGCTCACCCCTCCAAGCCACGAGCCTACTCCTCCTACTCCATGGACGTGCTACAGGTATTCCAGGCCAAACTCCTCCAGGATTTGGATGAGTCCAGGCTATGCAACACTTCTTGCCCAAGGGTTCAAGCTCTGCAATTGCACAACAGCCAGTAAAACCTGCACGCCGCCCGCTATGCATACACAGCAGCCTGAGCCTCGACAGCGCTCCCGCTCGGCTAGACGCTACCCGTTTCCCAAGCCCCAAGGACCCCGGCCCAAGCTGACCTTGGATCCTGTGCCCTCGGCATCATCCTGATCTGCTGGAAAGGAAGAGGAAAATGCAAAGTGTCACCAGTGCTGGACTTCCCCCAAAGCGCCCTCTGTTGTGCCATCAAGCACCCCTTTCAGTTCCGGGTGCCAGCGCCATTGTTTGTTAAAAAAGCTGTTCCAAGTCACGGGCCCGTTCTAATAGCGCCCTCTCGCACAGTCGCTGTTATAGCAAGAAAATAAAAAACTTAATAAAAAAAAAGAGCAAATTTCACATGGCAGCTCACCGAACTAATCCACCCCCTTGTCGCACGGGCCGAGGCCTGGAAGGCTATCCCCGGAGTGTCTCATTGGCTGCTGGGGAATGTAAAACGAGGTTATTCACTTCAGTTCGCTCACGGTTCAGCAGCGTGGTCTCCACCTCAGTGCAGAGCAAGAACGCTCACGTTCTGCAAGCTGAGGTAAAGAATTTGCTGGCAAAAGGAGCTGTAGAGACTATTCCGCCAGCATAGAGCGAGTCAAGCTTCCTTCGGCCCATCCTCGATCTCAGAATCCTGAACCGCACCCCCATGAAACGGCCGTTCAGAATGACTACTCTGAAAAAAGATTATCTTGCAAATTCTCCCAGGGGACTTGTTCTTTTCGCTTTATCTGAAGGATGCTTACTTTCACGTCCAGATAGCCCCCCCATCACAGACGATTCTTTAGATTCGCCTTCAAGGGAGTGGCTTATCAACAGACGGTCCTGCCCTTTGGGCTATCCCTGGCTCCCCGCACTTTTACGAAGTGCATGGACGTGGCTCTCTCTCCTCTAAGACAGGTGGGGGTCTGTATCCTGAATTACCTCGACAACTGGCTCATTCTGGAGCAGTCAGAGGCTGAGCTGTTAGCCCACAGGTCCCTCCTCCTCAGCCACTTAGAGCGCCTGGGGCTCAGGATCAATCTCGCCAAGAGTGCTCTGTCTCCCAGCCAACGAGCTTCGTTTCTGGGAGCAGCTTTCGACTCAGTACACATGAGGGCTATTGTCGCGCCAGACCGTGCACTGGCTATACAGCAGCTCACGGCATTATTAAAAAAGGAGCCTCATACCCCCTCAGTGTTTCAAAAGATGCTGGGCCTCATGGCCTCTGCAGCTCCAGTTCTTCAGCTGGGCCTGCTCCGAATGAGACCCCTTCAGAACTGGTTGAAACCTTTTATTCCGCCCCATGCATGGCTTCATGGACGCATCTGCGTTAGGGTGGACCAAGCCCCCTGGAAGAACCTAAAATGATTCGAACAAGGCGTGACGATGGGAATGGTTTACGGAAGGAAAGTGGTCTCGACAGATGCATCCAACTCATGAGGGCAATCCGACCTTCGGCTCCTGGTCAAAAGCAGAAGGCCGCCTACACATCAACTGTCTCGAAATGATTGCAGTATGTAGAGCGCTTCAAACTTTTCTGCCAGACTTGAAAGGGAATACATGTGCTAGTCCGCTCCGACAGCATGACGCTGGTGTCATATATAAATCGCCAAGGCGGGCTCCCCTCGAAAACACCTTTTCGAGATGGTAAGGCTCCTCTTGGAGTGGGCGCATCTCAACCTGCGTTCATTGAGGGCAGCACATGTGCCTGGTGTGCTGAACCAAGGAGCAGATATGCTATCTTGGAGCAACGTCCCCTCAGACGAGTGGATGCTCCACCCACAAACGATTCAGAGAATCTGGGAGATCTTTGGCAAGGTAGAGGTCAACCTCTTCACCTTAAAAACAACTCTCACTGCCCAACTTATTTTTTGAAGAGCAAGGATGCGTTGGCCAATTAATGGCCTAACCTCCTCCTGTACGCTTTTCCCCCGATCGCTCTGATCCCCCAGGTAATCAGGCGAGTCAGGGGACACAGACACAGAGTGCTATTAGTGGCCCAGCTCTGGAGAAACCATAACTGGATCTCAGAGCTGTTCCAGCTGCTTATAGCAGCCCGTGGCCTGTTCTCCTGAGGAGGGATCTTCTCTCTCAGGCGAACAAAATTATTTGGCACCCCCAGCCCAAACTGTGGGCTCTATATGTGTGGGCTCTCGATGGGAATCGGTAGATCTCCTAGAGAATGTCCTAAATACGATCTCACAGGCTAGAGCTTCGTCCACGAGACGCCTCTACACACTTAAGTGGTCAGTCTTTTCCACCTGGTGTACAACCTGCGGCGAGGACCCTGTATCATGTGGCATATTGGTGATATTGTCCTACTTGCAAGAGCTGTTGGATAAGGGCCGCTCCCCCTCCATGCTCAAGGCTCATGTATGTGGGAGCTATAGCAGCTTCTCGCCCTCCTATAGCCGGACAGTCGGTGGGCCAGAACAACCTAGTTATTTGTTTCTTGAAAGGTTCCAGAAAGCTACATCTGCCCCTGCCACTCACGGTCCCTACATGGGATCTGCCCACGGTCCTGAGAGCCCTCAAGGGCTCCCCCTTTAAGCCACTACAGTCTGCAACCTTAAAAGCGCTAAGCTAAAAACCGCCGCTGCTACTAGCAATAGCATCGGTTAAGCGAGTGGGCGACTTGCAGGCTCTCTTGATAACCCTTGCATGTCTTGAGATTGGGCCTAATGACTCTAAGGTCGTTCTAAAGCCAAGACAAGGGTATGTCCCTAAGGTGCTCTATACCCCGTTTAGAGCCCAGTTTATTACTCTCTCTGCGCTTTCTCCTTCTGAGGAGGACCAGGAGTTTGGCCACTGAGAATTTACATTGAGCATTCCGCCCCCTTCAGGCAGTCGGAACAACTCTTCGTATGCTTTGGTGGCCGCACCAAGGGGTCTCTGGTCACAAAGCAGAGTATTTCTCGATGGATGGTAGACGCTATCGCACTAGCTTACTCCTCCCTGGATTTTCAAAGCCCTGTGGGAGTGAGAGCCCATTCCATGAGAGGCGTGGCCTCTTCTTGGGCGTGGTCTAATGGTGTGTCCATAGCAGACATCTGTGCGGCAGTCGGCTGGGCCTCGCCGTCCACTTTCGCCAAGTTCTATTGCTTGGATGTTCTGGCCTTACAGGCCTGGATTTTATCTACTTAAAGGGGCACACGCCTATCTAAGACGGTTAACTAGCAGGCTCTGCCTGTTTCTTCAAGAACGCTCTTGGCCCTAATAATAGTGCTGAGGCTGTACTTAAGACCATTGGAACAATTATCTAAGCTGGGCTGACCTAGGAGTTCAACCCTCTTGCTTCCCGCAGGGCTCACCCTGCATATAAATGGTCCCTCTGAGTCCCTCTTACATGGCACGGTGGTATTGAATTGGTTCCCCATTAACGTCCAGCGACGCAGTACGAGTGAAGTATCGAAAGGGAACGTACTCTGTTACTTACGTAACCTTGGTTCCCTGAGATACAGGAATGAGTACTGCATTCATTGCCGTGCTATGACGCTGTACGACTCGCTTCAGTTCAATTTACCTGAGATCATATGGCGAAATGCCTGTTTATAAAGCCAGATGGGCCGCCCACTCTGGCAGGCTCTGGCGGGCTTCACCGCCATTGGCTAGATTTTTTTTTGTCTTAAAAAAAAATTGTACTTACCCCAGACTTTTGAATGGTAATGTTCAGAAAGGTTATCAGTTAAAAACACATTTTGAATAACTTTTTCTTGCACATTGCTTTGCTTTCTCTCTTCAGTCCTTTTGTCGACAGCAAAGCGAGGTGTGCCACAGAGTATATCTGAATGCAGCCAATGCAAACTGTTCTCAAAAACAGATGCCAGTATGTTTTGAATGTGTGGAGGTGATATCAAGGTCTCAGAGGTCGTTGACACCTGCGCCTCCTATGTAATGTGATCCTGCTTATATGATACATTCTCCAAATGTGTGTGTGTGTTAAACTCAGGGCAACATAGAGTGCACCCATCTGTGTATAAATGGGCTTGTCGCCATCCTGGCTCTTTTGTCTGGTAGTGTGTGTGTTAATTTGTTAGGAAGAGTGTAACTGCCTCCTGTCACAATAGCAGAGTGGAGAAAATGATTACAAAAAACAATTAGAGCAAGCCAAAAGGGGGGAGAAGGTGGGAGGGGTAGTCTCTGGGGGGCTGAGAAAGTGCTACAAGTTCATATATCCACACGCTTTTAGCTTGTCTTAACATAAATGCTACTTGTTCACATAACAAGCGAATAAATGAGTCCGTTTCAATATTTTTCCTCGAATGTGCCTTAAAGCAAGGAACGTTGACTAATAGATTTTGTTCACATATTGATACTTGCATACTGCCTTAATCCACGATGTGTAACAATATTCAAAGGACATCTCAGATTCTTCTTTAAAATAAGGATTATGAGTACAACCTTTCGTATTATTTAACCCATTTAATTTGTGCTTAAACCCTCTGGGATGTTTAAATGAGAGAGATGTCATGCACACTTTAAGGACCAGGTTTCTAAAAAACAACTGGGCCTTTGGGGCTCCCCTGGAGTGGCTCCTCAGACAGATCTTTACGTTGAAAGAAAGAGGCGGCAGATGCTCAGATAGAGTCCAACGTACTGTTCGAAACTGGCTTTTTGCAGTCAAACACACGTTTTCTGTGGTTGTTTTATGTGCTGTGCTTTTTTATTTTAACCATGTGCTGCATCCAACATCCCCTTAAGCTCTCTGCAGAACAGTCCAGCAACAGTTTGCCATCATTGGCACACATGAAACATTATTGGCCACTTATTCTCTCCCAGCACACTGGCACAAATAATTACTGGTGCCATATTGTGAGCCATTCCCCTGTTCCGCTACAGATGAACAATTAATACGGCAGATTGGGCAGAGATGCCAAAGAGGAGAACATGTCCTGGGGCAGTGGGCAAAGGGATGGGGAGCGCAGGAACAGAACATGAAAGCGAAAGGCAGGATGAATGAATGATATGGTACAATTATCAGTCTCTGTACGAAGCTTTTGTTTGGTGTCCCTCAGTTTTTGTAACGGGGACTCAGGTGAGAGGAAAGGCTGTAATCTTTGAACCGTAGCTCATGAGGTTTGTGCAGAATGTGAGAAACAGGTGTTGAGTTTATAAGGAGGGGTAGATGACACTCGAGGGAATTCCGTACAAACTCAAATTTTGTCTTTCAACAAGCCCCTGTTCCTCTAAACCCTCCCTGCTGGGAGTGAAGCATATTGCATAGGTGAGCTTCTCTAGGGGGTGTTTACTTACCCAAACGTGCCCCCAGAGACCCGCCGAGAGCAGGTGGATGGCCCTGATCAGATTAAAGCCTGGTTTATTGCTAAATGGTATATCGCGACACCCCTAAAGTTCTGCGTACACACGCACCATTGAAAACGACTCAAAACAATGTAGTATACATGCCAGACAAGTTTGTGGTGCTGTAATTCTGCCATAGAGATACCCTAAAAATGTAGAAGAGTTGGAGCATGTGCATAAAACTTAAACATAAAACATGTGCTGTATACAAACCCAACACACAATAATATTTTGCTTTAATAACGCTAATGGGCTCAGTAGCTTCTGCAGAACGAACACAAGCATGTAGCCTGCCGTTGTTGCTGTTACGTGACATAGCAGTGTCTGATTATGTTCGAGACGTGGGGTGATGACATCATCGTTTCACAAAAAGATTGGCTGTACTGTACACGCAATGGTGTCGTTTTCAGATTTATCCACTCTGGGAGCCAGTTTAAAAAAAATTAAATATAGCGGTTTCAGGTTCCCAAAATGCTGGATCCATCTGGACAAAATGCCAATACGATACAAAATGTTTACGTATACAGCTAAAAGTGTCTCCATGTGGACGGGACCTTAGAATATCAATACAAAAGCCCACAGTTTAAGATACTCTAGTCCTAGGCTCAGGTTCTTCTTTTGTTTTTTAACCTGTTTTATCATCCACCGGCTAAAACAATTTGCATTTAGTCACTTAAAAAAATAAGAACTCTCTTTGAAAAGAGGAGTTTATGAAAATCCATTGAGTGTTTAAAGAGCCATTACTTGGACCGACAGGAAGTCTAGTCTGAATATTTAAGCCCAAAATATACTTAGTTTTTTTACATGTACATTTAACTCAAATGTAATGGGTACAAAGACATTTTTATCGCTTACTTCCGGAGAGAAAAATTGCAGACACTAGAAACTTTCTAATGCGCAGTTTGACCTCCTGTCTTTGCGCACACTATTAAATGAAGCGATTGTGTGCATATGCTAGAATATACATGAAAAGTAAAACACACGCATTTGCAAGTTTACTTCAGCAGGGCTCTAGAGTGTGACCAATTTAGTCGCACGTGCGACCTAATTTCTCTCGGGTGCGACTAACAAAAATCCCAGGGCGCACTGGTGCGTCCAGCCATTGGAGAAAAGAAAAAAAAGTATCCGCGACTCAGAAACTCTGTGGTTCAACAAAAGACACCCCGTTAGGCTTATATCGTGGTCTAAACCAATCAGAGATAGTGAAGGGCGGACCCCCCCTCTGATTGGCCGTGGTCCAGATATTCCTGTTCATGTGTGTGTGTGCGTTTTTGACAAATGCGTCACGTGTTCTGCTGCAGTCAGACAGAGAGAAAGAGGTGAGTAGTCCTAGAGATGCGTGCAGTGTTGCCAAGTGCTTAGCGACATTTAGCGCCTTTGTAGACCCCCATAGCAACATTTTGTTTTCCAAAAAAAGCAACTAGTGACAAATCGAGTCTCTCAGAGTGTCTCTGTGATCGCCGCAACGGCGCGAGATCAGCGCGCTTTCTCTGCATCTGCTCTGTTCAGCAAGCGTCTGAGAGGAGCCCGTTCAGTTAAAACAGATATTATTGCTTCTCCACAGTAAATGTACATGCAAATATAGAAGAAATCACAGCACAGGAATTGTCTTGTCTTATATAAAGTGTGTATTATTTCACGAGCCCTTTCATCAGACAACGGCTCAATAAAATTATAAATTAGTATTTTTGTTCAGACTAGCTTCTTGGAAGGGAGAGCTGGTTATGAATTCTTTTTGCCAAACCCCCAGGGACGTGTTTCAGTCATTATTTCATGCCATTTATCTGTTGACTGACAACATAAACAGTCAAATATATAAAGTAAAACAGTTTTATTGAGAATTTGGCTGCATTAAAATTAGGGATGGGTACCGAAACCCGGTATTTAATCGGTCTCGGGGCTAAATTATAAAAGACCGGAGTATCGATAAGCTCTGACAGGATGTTAACTATGGTGGATCTGCTATCAGTACTGGAGAAATTAAGAAAACACACATACATTTATTATTGCTATATACGATATATATACACATTATCTTGCAAATTCTATCCCGCCAGAGTCACCAGCTGTTTTTATATGCAATAATATTCAAACTCTTGTCTATGATGCATTTTTGCTATTCGCAATTCAGATCGCGCTCACGTGGATGAGTTTCAGCACGCGCAACATGAAAGCCCTGTTTATGATAGAAGAGAGAACTAACAATTAAAACATGCTTACACTTTAGGCCTGTGGCTGTTATATTAAACTGAGTTTATTTAATGTTTTTTTTAGCTTCTAAAGATTATAGCCGTGTTTCTTCTAGCACAACTTCCTTCCCTTCACAGCGGCGCGCATTCGTGAATCCAAGACGCCCTGACCAAAACTTAACGTCAGAATCAGATCAATCGTCTGTCGATTGAACCTTTTCAGTAAAATGCCGTCTTTACAGTTACTAAATTGCTGGACATGTTTGATAATAAAACGTTGAAAGTACAATCCACACGAGAGACGCTGTTCCTCAGGCTGAAGTGTGTGTGCGTGTGTGTGTGTTTGCGTGTGTGTGTGTGTGTGTTTGCGCGCGTGTGTGTGCGCGTGCGCGGCGCGCTCCAAAACAGACAAGCAAAGTACACTTTGAGCTTCGGGCGCGTCCAAACGATCAAATACACACAAAGCATGTAAAAACGGACGGCTTGGAGAGTATTCACTTAAAACACAGTTTATATCTTAAAGTGAACGAGAACAGTTGGGAGAAAATTGTGTGTCAATATTTTGTCTCAGTGACAGATTGGAGCTTCTTCAATGTTAATCAAAGAACAAAACACAGAGAAAATCAGTCACAGCTCTTAATCTGAATAAAGTAATAGCTTTAATAAGCATTAATCTATCAATATATACAGTGAAAACTATGCAGTGTTCATTTATATTTGATCACTTTTAGATTTATTTTGTAGCTATTACTTACCTGAACATTAATGTTAGTAGACCATCATAGATAAAAAAGCTACTGAAAGCACTGTTTTTTTTACATTTGTTTTATAGTATGACAAATGGTATATTTGTCAGTTTATTTAACTCCATTGTTTCTTTGTTGATGTTCTTACTCTCTTAGCCGTCTTATGTATATAAAACACTAAAAATGCCTGCACACTGGTGCATTTACAAATTGATGTTTTATATTTATTTAATGAAATATTTATTTAACATTTCAGAATATAAAGCCATGTTAATTAAGCCGTGCTAATCTATCATAGAAATATATATTTCATACATATATGTGTATGTATATATGTATGTATATATATAAATAACAAAAAGTACCGATAAGAATACAGTTAAAGTACCGGACCGATAAGCAGTATCGATAAGAGTAGTAATACCGTTAAAACCTTAACGATACCCATCCCTAATTAAAATACAGTATGAGCACAGAGAGATGATTAGACAGAACAGAACAGTTATTTTTTTCTTTACTTTTAGTCATTTAGCAGACGCTTTTATCCAAAGCGGCTTACAAATAAGAAAAAGTAACTAAAATTAAAAGTTAAAACTATATATAATATTATCGCATAATATATACACACATTTAAGAAGATAAAGACATGAAATAAACATGACAAATGCATACAACATTTCAAAACTAAACATTTAAATGAAAATAAAGCAAAAAAAAATTCAAAATATTAAATCAAGAAAAGGTATGAGTATAAAAATGCTTCTAACATAACACTAAAGGCCTAAGTATACTTCTTTTTTGCATAGTAAGAATTGGTTATAAAAACTGTAAATACTTTTTTTTCATTATGTTTAGTGCAATTATTTGGTAGTCTGTGGTGGGATGGGGGCGCAGGATTGTTTTATGGGTTTAAGGGGGGGGGGTTTGAGAAGCACTGCACTAGAGCATCCCTTCGTTCAGACACAGTGGAAGATCTGATAAGACTCAGTGTAGAGGGGCAAGTCTGGAAGATGTTGATGCTAGAGAGTGTGGTCAGCTGGTTTAGCCAAGGCCAAAGATCAAGAAAGCTAAACTACAGGAGTTGGCCATTCGAGGGGCATGTGACTGCAATGGAGGATAGTCCATAATACATTGAGCCACGAGATGTTCAGTTTGACGCCCTTAAAACACTTAATTTAGATTTAATTTATCTTGAGATGTTTTAAGTTTAAATCTCTGCTCAGTGAAGCACTTTAAGCACCAACACTTTTTCAGTAAGTTACCTTTCTTGTAGAATTGTGCTTCAAATAAAGAACTTTATGTTGACCAGATTGTTAGTTAGTCGTTTACTAGTCAATATTGCCTATATAAAAATTTGGGTGCACCTAACTTTTGTGCCGGTGCACCTAAGAAAAAAAGTTAGGCGCACCAGTGCACCCAGTGCAAAAAGTTAGTCTAGAGCCCTGTTCAGGCATAAATGTTTGCATCAAAACTATGGTATACTTTAGGCTTAAAGAAACTTCTTGTAGTTGTGTGTATTGTTGTGGTTTTTGAAGCACCCTACAGTCAAGTGAGAAGAATGTACTGTCCTAATGTATCAGTGTAAGTGCTGTGGATAGCTGTACATGTGCATTTGTTGCTGCTTTAAAGGTTCCATGTTGTCAAAACTGAAATTTACTGGCTTTTTTCTTGATAACAGAGGTCGAGGGGCTATGTAACTACCATGTAAGATTCAAAACAGTCAGTCCACAGTAAAGTGCACACAGCCTGCATAAAGTAGCTGTGATTTTTCACGAGCCCTTGTGACTTCCGTAAAAATGTGATGTCAGAGCTACTCAGTCACCACCTTCAGTCACCATCCCGAGCACCGCCTACCATCCTTTTTGCCAAACCCCCAGAGAGCATCGCGTCCATGCCATTGCTGAGCAACAACAACACGGAAACATGTCGAAAAGGTTCACTTTAATGGACGAAACCAGATCGGCCGACCTGTTACGTTATACTCTCACTCAAAGGATGGACGATCTGACAGGATTGTTACTATGAGGTGGATCATGTCTAACATGTATAGTAAAGACAAACTCGTCATGTCTATCTAGTCATGATGACGATGTATATACATTTCAATTTCAGCAGGCAACTATTTTTACAGCTACATTTATTATTCCAGCCACAATTAATATATACAACAATATATATACAATTACAAATTATTATATATAAATTGTCAGTTTGTTGTTTAACACACATTATTTCATACACGGCATAGTCGTGAATCTCAAGACGCCCCCATAACAACAAAAAGACAATACTTTATTGAACCTTTTCAGATAAGAAGCGTGCACTACAAACTTGAGCATGTTTGACGATCGTTTCTGTCCAATCCACTCGTTTTATCGTGTTTAACCACAGCTGTCGTAGTTTTTTTTTTTTTTTGTCTGGTAGTGGCAGCAGGTAATTATATCGCAGGTATACGATCAAATTTCTAATTTGAGGTTGTATTACATCGATTCTGGCACCCAACATCACAACAAGATTATATTTTAAGCTCCTTGTGTAGCCGAATCTGCACTGGTTTGAATGGGCCGTCTCCATTGTTTTTCTTCCAGCTTAGCCGTCGGCCCTACATGACCCTAGTTACTGTGGTTGGCCTAGCCGTGCATCACTCAGAAAACAACAGGCCAGTCAGAAGAGAGGCTCATGAATATTAATTAGACAGGACAAATCGATCCGTTTTCAGCAGAGCTCCTGAGAAAAGAGCTGTAAAAATATATTGATTTGGTTTTTGGTACTTATACCGCAGATATATATTCTTAAGGACATCAACACCTAAAATAAAACCCCAGAAAGGTGTACAATATGGGACCTTTAAAGCAATCCACCTTTTTTGCTGAATTTTGTACCCATTCACCAAACTCCCAGAACAGATGTTTTTGTGAGTCAGTGAACCATCAGAATGATTTTTGAAACCGATATCTCAAGATAAAAAATGTAGTTGCTTTAAATCTTTGGTTAAGCGTAAAGTTGATATGTCGGGTCTCTCAAACACTCTTTGGAATTCCTAAAGATGTCTTACACTTGCACATTAAACTGTGAATTTTAACACTGGAAAAATGACACGCTTCACCTTTAAATCCACCCAATGGCACCAAATTTGGCCGATTGCAGTGGAGGCAGAATGTGGATTGAAATCTCCCTATCTGAGAGCCGTGCAGCCGGGAAACATGGGGGAAAGCAAATGTAGTTTGGGCAGAACAGAATATTTGCAAGCAAGATAGGAGGAAGAGGACTAAAATAAGTTTTAATGAGAGCTGGCACTGCTCCAGGGCATAGGGGTGAGGGCGGGGGATGGAGGGGAAGGGAGGAGAGAGGAGGTGGGTAGGTGCTCGCGGCAGCAGGGGTGCCGTCTTCCTGCAGATGTCACACTGCTGGTGACACCAACGACCCCCCCAGACCGCTCCACACTCCCCTTCTCTCCCCTTTCTCGGCTGTTTCACACCCCTTCCTTTGCTCTCCTCTCTCTCTTCTTCTCTCTCTCCATTTAACCCATTAAAGTTTGGAGGTTGTTGGTGTTTTCAGTCAGATTTTTTGAGTCTATGCTTGAATTTTGCAACATTTCTTTTTCATTTTATCATCAATCTTTTGTTATTATACACTTTTTTTACATTACTCTACTTGATTCTGATTGGTCAGGTGCTGTCACGTATTTTCCCCCAGGCAGTTTTTTTTCTCTACATAACTCTGCTAGTTTCATTTCTCCCATATTGCGGAATCCAGTTTCCACCATGGAATAAAAATAAATAGATAAGTAAATAAGGTTATTTTAACTTATATAAATTCTGTTTATAGTTTATATCTCATGTAATACCAAGAAATAAAAAAGTCAGAATTTTGAGATAAAAAAACTGTCTTTTTTATTTTCTATTCTGTGGCATTAAAAAAAACAATTGTGAGATGTAAATTTAGAATAGAAAAATCAGTATTGCAAGATATGAACACAGAGTTCTGAATTCCAAGTTCATTTCTCACAATTATGAGTTTATATCTAAGAATTATGAGAGAAAAATGTCTGAATTATGACAGAAAAACTCAATTACAAGGAAAAAAAGAATTGACACAAAGTCAGAATTGTCTTTTTTTTTGTTCTTTAGCAAAAATGGCCTTCCATATTTTTCTTACATAATTTAAACTCAAATTAATACTCACTGTCTATTTATTTGTTTGGTCAGTAGCCATGTGATGAGCTGAATAAAGTACAGTCAGATTTGTATAATTTCAAAATAACCTGGTTTTATTTAGTGATAATGACCTACTGAATCACATATCCGGCTGTAATTACATCTCTTAATTTTTGGATTAATTTATTAAAATAGATTTTTTTTCTTCTCTTTTTTAGACTCCATACCATGTGAACCTGCTCTTGGCAGGATATGATGAGACCGATGGTCCAGGACTGTACTACATGGATCACCTGTCAGCACTTGCCAAAGCCCCCTTCGCTGCACACGGATACGGTGCCTTCCTCACTCTCTCCATCCTGGACCGATATTACAGACCAGGTGATTCTGCACTTTCACTTATGAGGGTATAATTACTATTATTTGATTTACTCAGTTCTAATCCAGTTTTTCTGTTCTTCTCGCTCCAGATCTGACTCGCGAGGAGGCTGTGGATCTGCTCAAGAAGTGTTTAGAGGAGGTAAGTTGCTCTCCATATGCTGGTCTGTTCATCCATGTTATTTCATAATTACTGTTGACTGCTGTGAGAAGCATCACTATTACTACTGTTCGTACTAAGAGTTAGATTCAAACATATCCCATAAACTTCTCCAAATCCAACATTTTTAAAAATCAGAAATATTATTGTCTATTTGAAGATATTTTTTAAAATGTAATTTTTTTCTGTGATGAAAAGGCTGAATTTTCAGCATCATTACTCCATTCTTCAGTGTCACATGATCTTTCAGAAATAATTTGTAGTGAAAACATTTTTCACAATAGTTTGACAGATAGAAAATTCAAAAGAGCATTTATTTGAAATAGAGATATTTTGTAACATTATAAACATCTTAACTGTCATCTGTGCTGAATGAATTTATGATTTAAAAAAAATAAAATAAAAGGTGGCGACCACTTGGCTGTCCTTTTTGCGCCGACAAGAACCACATGTTCTTCAGAAAGTGTATAAATCCTTCTGTTTTGGTTCAGTTGGTTATACAAACCACCTCTGAGCTATTTCGATCATGGGTTTTGTTATGTTTGCGACCCTTTATAACTGTTTTTGTATATTTCCTTGTTCTCCAACAGCTCAAAAAACGTTTCATCCTGAACCTGCCTTCCTTCACCGTACGTTTGATCGACAAAGAAGGCATCCACGACATGGAGAAGCTTCCCGTGGGCCCTAAATGAGCAACTACTGTTATTCCCCTCTAGCCACACTCTTTTGTACTGCAAATGTAACCCTCCGTGCTCTAATAAAAAGATTGACCCCCTGTTAATTATGCGGTGGACTTATTTTCCTTCCATTTTTTTTTTCTTTAAAGAGGAGAACATTTATTTGGGCTCATCATTTTGTAGATTTTGCCGTTTCCCACACCAAAACACACTCAAAAGTTTGTTGGATCTGTTTGCGCAGTACAGAAGTTGGCAAAGAGGGGAGAAAAATGAGCGGCGTGCACTTATGCTATCTTTGGATGTGTACTTGTTTCCTCACTGCTTTGTGCACAAGTGTTTTTGCACTCACACGAGTGCGTCTCCTTCCCCTCTCTCCTTCACAGACAGGTGATTAATAAACATTAACCCTCTCTCCTGAACACACCGGAATCTAAAGGGGCGAGCAGCATATGTTCGCCTGCAGGCAGAGAGAAATGCAGAGCAGCCCTGCTGAGTGTCAGAGAGACAAGAGAGATGAAGGGAGGGAGGGGGTCACGGCGAGGGGGAAGCGGGGAATTGACACTCAGGATGGGTATGTGTGTGTGCTCGTGTGAGTGAGAGCCGGCAGGGGGGCAGGTATGGAGATGGAGGCCCCTGAGCAGACAAAGAAAGGTAGAGTGACAGATGGGGTGAGAGGAGACAGAAGCGGTGGAAGAGAAGAGCCTAGCAACTGTTTAGCCACGTTCGCTGACTAATGATTGCCGAGCCCCCGGGGGTTAGTGGTCAGGACTGTTTTATCTCAGAGGTAATTCTGCCGGATTTGCCACTGTGTCACATTGAGGTTTCGGTTTGGGTTAATGTCACCCTGCCTTTAGCAAATGAGCCTAGAAATTTCAAACATCCCCTGGTTGTGTATTTGTATCACGCTAATTTTGTAATCACACCAGATTTGTACCATGCCAACAAGTCCATTTATGCAAAGCAAAAACCTGCTAGTTAAGTATAAAAAGTTTGGAAGTCATTCTCAGCATGAAATGGTTGAATTCTTTTGTTGGTTTAATAATATATTACATTTACATTGCAATACGGCAATACGAATAACAGTAACATTGATAATAAACATACAATGTGAAGTACAAAATGACATTTTCAAATTTGTTTGTCAATACCTAATTTTATGCCCCCATCCTTAATTGTGCCATCTTTTGATTGGTTTAGGGTCCTATCTCCAGAGAACACCGTGTAGGGCTCCATATAAGTCAATTCACGGGGATCCATTGGGAGTTTGTGGTCTCCATGCAGCACGAAGTATCGTGGCATTTCCACTGTCTCTGGAGATCTTGGATTTCATCAGAGAAAAATGCAATCGGTTCGTACAGGTGCGAAACGGTGGTGTGAACAAGCACATTCGTACACATAAATACACTCATACGCTCCTAAAAGTGAGGGAGGTAGTGTCGCTCTCCCGATTGTTCATTTGCGGTGCTTGAGTTCCTTGTCGTGGTGGCTTTTTCCCCCTCCCTCTCCTTTGTCCAGCAGTTTTAGGGCCTCTAGCAAGTAACTCTGGAAGGCCGACAGGGCGGCGCAGATGGCGGGTGTGCCAAAACCGTGGGTGAGGAGGCTGAAGTGGGTCAGGCTGCTTTGCACCCCGGGCTCCAGGCAGGGGATGGAGCGACTGGCGCCCAACGGCGACCTGTCCTGCGACATCAGGTCCACAAACTCCTTGCAAATCTCCCTGAAGACATGAAATAAGAGGTGAATGTGAGTACGCCATGCGATACATGTAAATAAACAATTATTGGCTTGCAATAACTGGCGGAAAGCAATTCCTAAAGTTTGTGTCAGGGGTTTTCAAACTGGGGCC
This sequence comes from Ptychobarbus kaznakovi, assembly GCA_027422405.1. Classification (NCBI taxonomy): domain Eukaryota; kingdom Metazoa; phylum Chordata; class Actinopteri; order Cypriniformes; family Cyprinidae; genus Ptychobarbus; species Ptychobarbus kaznakovi. The sequence goes on from CM049802.1 coordinate 9,122,602, forward strand.
CCCAGAATTTGCAGAGGTTAAAAATACGCTTAAAAATTTGAGATCAAAAACAATTTTTTTTTTCTATTGACTGGCCTAGTTTTTCTTTGGGTTTATTTTAAAAATAATTAAAATATTTAGTAAAAAATCTCAGATTTTATATATATATTACAGTATACAATATTTTTTAGCCAATAAAACCCATATAATCCCTTTTTATAATATAAAGACATCCATATATTTTCATGTGTAAAGACTTAAGACTAATTTATTGTTATTATAATATATTATTGTTTTATGATAAAAATATGTTAAATATTTACATTTAATCATATATATATAATATACATATATATATATATATATATATGTGTGTGTCTATATATATATATGTGTGTGTGTGTGGTGTGTATATATAGACACACACGCATATAATATATAGTAAAAGTGTGTAAATGCATGTATTTATAAAACATAAAATCTGGGAAATATTTACTGAATATTTAAATTATTGTTAATTATTGTTTAGGTAAACATGAAGAATAGCATAAAACTAGGGTAGTTTAGAATACAATTCTTGTGATTGACCAGTGCATGGACACTTTAGCACCCTCGTGGAACACACTGGACTCCAGTTTGAAAACCCCTGATACAGACTTCAGTAAAATAACTGAGAACTACTTTGTTACACATGAGAACAACACCTGGTTTAAATATGAACTATACCTGAGTGCTTTAGGTTTATTTCACCATTCAAAGAATCGAAACATTTAAGTATATCTACACTATTAAAACCTCTTTATTATGATTGAAAAGAAGTAGAAGGAGAAGTGATTGAACTGCTTAAGATCTCGGCAGATCCAGAACTCACTTGGTGGCCAGCAGCATACTGTGTCGTGTGGGCAGCTGATCTGGGTCGGTTTGTCTGCACAGGTACTCTGCTGTGGCCCGGGCGGGGAACTCGGTCTCGCACACGTACCCGAAGTCCCGTGCGAGATGAACCGCCTCACCTGAGAAGAGAGCGTGAAGATTGAAAAATGGAACTTGAATGTGCTGACTGAAAGCTTGAGGTGATAATAGGCCCTCGAACGTTTAAAAATGACTATTTAGGCACTTATAATTTTAAGTTAACACTTTGTGGAAGATTATTGCTTCACATTAACATTAACATCTACGTTCTCGCCATAAGCCATAAGTGACTGATAATGTAGTGTGTGTGCTGTGTTTGGGACTATTACTGCAGCAAGTACGAGGCAGTGTCTCAGCAGTAGATGTAATTTGATTGATGATGTCTGGTTTTTATTAAACGTTTCAGTACCTTCCACCAGTGCTGTGAGGAGTGTGACGTTGGCTGCCTTTCGCCGACCGGCAGGCAGGTTGAGGCCAATCTTCTCCAGACGTTCTCGCAGACAGCGGCCTCCGTTTTTTGACTTGGCTCTGAAAGAGAACATGTAGAAAAGATTAATACCTCAGATTCATCCAACACATCTGATGTTCTTCTTTTTCCATCTCTTCCATTCACCTGCGCAGGACTCCTCCGAGCAGTGAGGCATTAAGGCACTCAGGTGGGGCCAGGCGTCTCTGCACTTCTCCAACTGTGACTTTGTACTTAGAGGTGGAGCTAAGGAGCGACAAGCGGCCCGGGACAGAGCAGAAAACCTCTGCGGGGTTGGACACACCGCCCAGACCCAAGCCTTCTTTAGTGAAGGACAAGGCAGAGACCGCTGAGCCATTTAGCTTTGATGGGACTGGAACTGTAAGAAGAAATAGAAAGCAGTTTAGAGTATGTGTGCCAGAATTACTACAGGAGAGTGAAATCTTACTTCAAAGAAAGTGACGATTTATAAAAATGTGATAATTTGTGCTTTTGGATTTGCCCTTCTGTTTTAAAAAGCGTTTTAAGATGCTCTCCCACAGGTTGACATATGTTGTCTCAGTGACACTGTGTTTAATTTCTGTTTCTCACTCTTATTTTCAAATGGGTGTTGCATCTCCATTGGGGGAAAGTTTTATTCCATCTGTTGTGCACACAGTCGTTTTCACTTGTGTTTGTAATTAAAGTTTTCTGGCTGCTTAAAAATCTGACTTTTAAATTAACCCAACGATTACTGTGTCGAAAATAACACAATGTAATAAAATAGCAAACTGAAAACAAAAAATTAGGCTGTTATGTATTAAACCATTTAAAGCAGACATTGTATAAAGATGTTTTCCCCATTAAACCAAGGCACAAAAAGGAATGAGACATAAACCTCCATTCAAACTCTAATAATGATTAGTGTTCTGGGAAGAACAGACTATACCATTGGCTTTTAATTTGAGCTCAAGTATATTTGTTACATCATTCCTAAAAACCTTCATTTGTTTTCATAAGATTAGCCTGTATGCAGACGCTTAATCGAGCATTTGCTTATGCCACATCTGTGTGGGCTGGATTTTCAAGCACACTTCAATAGAACTAGAGAAAATGCAGAGTATGCATGTATTAGGAAAATCGGCTACATGGATGTGTGAGTGATTCAAAACGTGAAGGGTTGGGGGAACATTCTGGCAATAAGAGAAAAACAACCCACGGTGGTTTTCCTGGTTGTTGGCTGGTTTTAGAGAGATTTGGGCACCTTTAGCATGACCGGGCTGAGAGACCAGGTAAGCAACAGCTTTGCCAAGCTAGGAGACCATCTAAACTAACTCCATGCTCCATGCTTTAGCACTATTTACCTATATACCATTGTTAAACTGGTTAGTGTAGCAAAGCCATGGTTAATTCGTGCATGGTTACCATGATTTAACTATATTTTTGGTTATATTTATAGTAAAACCATGGTTATTTAAAAAAAATGCTGGGTTTCAACCAACTTGGAATAAAACATGGACTAACCATAAATTTTGGGGAAAAAAGTTATGTAAATATTAAACAACCCCTCCGCCCACATCCGTAAAAGAACTCAACAAAACATTTAAGTATCAAAATTCCAATTTTGTCTGTAATAAAAACTCCAAAGCTATCTCACGACCATTCGTACATATTTTACGAGGTGGCTCATTCGTACGAATTCGTACGACCTCACTGATCTAGTACCATTTGTCTAAACCCCAGTGACGGTTAGTTTTAGGGGCGGGGTTAGTTGTAGGTCATTTGTACAAATTCATACGAATTGGCAACTCCTATGAATTTGTAGGAGTGAGGTCGTAGGAATTCGTACGAATTAGCCACCTCGTAAAAAATGTAGGAATTGCCAAACGCTCAAAGTCGTATCGGCCGATTTCTCATCAAAAATATATTTATTTTCACTTTATTATAAAAACACATCGACAATTGGCCTATAAGTAGGCTTACAAAAATTAAGTAGCCTAGGCCTTATTTAAGATTGTTAAAGGACAGTATTACTGACAGAAATTGTTTTAAAAATCGGCTGCCCTGAAAGTAGCCTATTTGTAACTATAATTCACATTGTTCAAATGTAATAATCATTCATCCTCCAAAAAGTCAAGTCGAATGCAGAATGTTTATTTATGAATTGATACTTCATATGCCACATCTATCACTGCGCTCCCGTGTGTTTTTGCGCGCTGTTGCGCGGAAGCAGCACTTCTCTCCTCCCCCTTTCCAAGGATTGACACATAACACATCGTGTTACTGGTTATATTATCTATATCCCTTATTGTAGAGGTAAAATGCGCTGTAGTATTGGCTTTCTCCTCTTCGTGGGCGGTGTGCGCGTCTCCGCTACGCCCTGCTGTGCAGCACTGATTTGCGGACACAAACGAGCTCTGAGCGCGCGGCCGAGGGGATGGAAGCATCTCACATAAGCTGTGAGAGCAGATCCGTTTATTCATGTAGGCTTTAGTGTCTTCTCGACACAGAAATCTCCATACACCCATGAGTACATAATTGATCCATTCTGCTGCTCGGTAAATAAACGAGACTTCATAGAGCACTAAATATAAGCAAAAAATCTCAAATAAATGCATAAGTAATTGATGAAAATATGCTGTAGGCTACTGCACTGCAGAAAGTGATTTCAGAAGCCATACTCATTACCTATCCACTGCATGTTTTAATGGTACGTAGAAAGGAGTGATGCTTCTTCATAAATGTATTATCTGCTCTCTTCCTCCATTTCGCCTTTCTCTAATCCCCCTCTTTCTCTCATATGACCATGAACCGTTCATTAAGAGAAACTGCCTTAAGGGTGAAGGCAGAGGGAGACTGCTACAGGATTTCTTGACTTCAAATGAAATTGCAGAGCTGAATTATTTTGTGTGTGTGCTCGACTGAATCCTTTATGGTGTCTGAGCAGCACATAAAATCTTTTTTTTCCTAGCTGGAGAGGTCACCCTCCTCGTCTTTATATGCATCAGAGGTACAGACTCACCTTTCTTGATAACAGAATGGTCCAGGATGCCCAAAGCGGATGCCTCCTCCATACCCTGTCAAAACCGAATAGCATAACACTATTACTTCACTTAATTCATACTTGCTTGATGTTAGCTATTGAAAATGTTTGAAAAACACTTACAATTACTTATTTTCTTAATTATTTAAATTATTAGGATGATGATAATGGTAAAAATATTCCTGATTAAATACAGACTATGAATATATTAATTGTATCCGTATAATTATAATCAAAAACTGGTGATAAGACCACACTGAATACTGTTGTATAAAGTAACTTTAATACATAATGTATTTATAAATATTTGTATTTATATTTTGTATTACTATATGTTCCTTAATTTAAACTATATTTTATTAGATCTGAGTAAAAAAAAAGAAAGTGGAAGGAATGAGAGATTTCATGACGTCCATGCACCAGCAATATCATTTACAACATTTATTTTCTCCTCAGAAATAAAAGGGAAAAGTTCGTAACGAGACGACGACTTTGCTTTTCTCTGTTGTTTTGTAACATAAAGCAATGCATATAAAACAACACAGACAACCCGGACAATTAACATCAGATGTGTGTCCATTTAAAGTCGCAGGAATGACCAAGTAAAAAATAATGTTTACGCTTATTTGTAGCTTTATGTATGGCAATTAAACTATCAGACTTGTTCTCATGCTTCGTATCATCAAAGGGAGTGCAGTTGTTTGTTGAATAATAGGCCGAGGAAACCGATTGGACACGCTGTAAGCTTCCTGTGACAGACAGACACGAACTCATTCTGCACCTGCACAAGGTAATCTTTAAATAAATGTTTTTATTCATAATTTTAAAACGTTGGTTACGGATGTAACCGTGGTTCTACGACTGGCGGAAGACCGTAACAGAGTGGAAAATCTTCCTGTCCTTCCCTTTGTCGAGAACTTAATATAAAAGCTGTCACCCGTGACCTTAATGACGTGTCCGTCTATAAATACCTGCTTACACGTCATCACTTCCTCGAAGTCTTCTCGTTGACCCGAGTGACAGAGGCTCTGGCGGTCTTCCGCAGTCATAGAACCACGGTTACATCCGTAACCAACGTTCTATTTCCTTGGCTACAGCCGCCAGAAGGCGTAACAGAGTGGAAGACGAATATAAAATCTGTCACGAGGGTCTTGTCAGCATGTATTGACATAACTCCATAGTCGCCAAGATAAAAATGGACTGCGCAGAAGTGAAACCTTTATAATTCCTGGTGTGCCAATAACAACATACAACCTCTGAGATGCTCAATTTATTTTAGTTTCCCACAATCAATTTCCATGAATCAATTGCTGTTCTTTTAACGCGCGGTCCTCACCCAGTACTGCTGTTGAGCAGTCGTTTGGGCGAAAACAACATTAAGTCTATAGAAGCGTGAGAACGTGGAAGGTGAGTTCCAAGTTGCCGCCGCGCAAATGTCTGTGAGCTGAACCCCTCGCAAAGCCGCCCTGACGGGACGTTGCCACTGAACGCGTGGAGTGACATTTCACCGGATTGGCGAGGGACTTTATGGGCAGAGGCATAAGCGTGTGATGACCTCAGTTATCAATGAGCAAGCCTGCCCTTGGATACAGGGGAACCTTTATCACGATCTGAAAAACAAACAAATAACTGATCGGTAGTCCTCCATGGAGCTGTCCTATCCACATAGACACGCAGGGATCTCACAGGACAAAGTTCCTGCCGCATTTGGAGGTCTACAGAGTGAAACGCTGGCAATATCACTGGTGTGTTAACATAACTACTGGACAAAAACTTTGGTAAAAAAGCTGGGTTTGGCCACAGCGTCACTTTAGAGTATTCTGGACCCACTGTAAACATTGCGGGGCACAGAGAGCAGCTTTAATTCACTGACCCGTTTTGCTGAAGAAATGGCCAGCAAAAAAAGCGGTTTTCAAAGAAAGCCATTTAATATCCGCTAATAACAGTGGTTCAAACGGATGCATGCAAAGGTTATCAAGGACAACCTAAGATCCCACTGTGGAATCATGACTCTACAGGGAGGGTTTATTCGGTTAACCCCTTTAAAAAAGCACCCACCAAATTATGCTTTCCAACAGAGCAACCCTCTATGAGCCCCTTGTGCGCTGAAATCGCCGCCACGTAAACTCTTATTGTAGAGTATGACCGGCCCATCGTCAGTAAATTTTGCAAAAATCCAGAATGTCAGATATGGAACACCTTTGGTGATTCAATTGATGATCGTTACACCATCGTAAAAACAGTTTCCACTATTCTGATAAGTGCTCTAGTTGACGGTGCGCGGGCATTTAGAACATGTGTCCGGCCCCCCTGCGAACAGACCAAAGGCTGGCGTCGCCCCCAACGGCCGACCCACAGTTTCAGAGTCTGAGGTTGATCGTACCATATTCTGCCGTTCAACTGTGTCAGGAGATCCGGTCTGACCGGCAACTGGGCTGGCGGACCCGTTAAAAGATGGCGAAGGAGCCGAAACCACGGCTTGTTCGGCCAGCAAGGGGCTATTAATAATAACGGCTGACTCGTTACTCGAATGCGACTGAGAACTAACCAAATCATGGGAATGGAGGGAACGCGTATAGGAGACCTCTCGGCCAGCTGTGGGCCATCGCGTCCAGCCCTAGCGATCCCACTTCCTCTGCACAGCCGAAAACCATCTCGGACATTGCGCTGACTGAATCTCGCGAACAGATCCACGTCTGCCGCGCCGTACGTGTTCCAGACTAATTGCACTATCTCTGGATGGAGTTGCCATCCCCTGCCCGAGGCGTACTTCGGACAATGCGTCCGCTAACTCGTTCATGTGCCCTGGTATGTGTATTGCTCTCAGAGACGACAGATGGGTGTCTGCCCAAACCCAAGTTCGCGCGCAGCCTGAAGAGTTTTCAGCGACCTTGTACCGCCCTGATGATTTATATTGAACACCACCGACACGTTGTCTGACCGTATCAACACATGTTTGTGGATCAATTGGCTCGGAAATGAGTTAGTGTTAAGAACACTGCTTTCAGTTCTAGGTAATTGATGTGTTGGAACTGGATTTTCCTTCCCCAAGTTCCGCTCACACCCATTTGCTGCCAGACCCCTCCCAGCCTTGCTGACTGGCATCTGTAGAGTAACGACTCCCTTCTCGCAGGCGGTGGACCCATAGCAACCCCTTGCATAAGAAACCCCCTGCTGCGCCAGGGTTTTAGCGACTGCCACGCTGCGTACGTTACCTTTACTAGGTGCATTCTGAGTCTTGGCTGACAGATGTCTCCCAATCAGCCATCGTTGGAAGGGTCTTAGGTTCAGCATGCCCAACCTGACCACGGGCGTCGCCGCGGCCAGCGTGCCTGCAAGCCGTAACAACGTGTGGTACCTCACCGATCTGTCTGTTCTTATTTTGGTTAACATGGTCAAGATCTTTTGGGCTCTGATCTCCGTGAGAGAAGCTGTCATATTTCGGGAGTTTAGTTGAACCCGAGAAACTGAATGCACTGCCCTGGAATAAGCTGACATTTGGTCTGATTGATTGAAAACCCAGTTTTGCGATATGGGCCAAGAGCTGTCGCAAATTGTCTGTCACTTTTGTCGGGCTCTCCGCGCACAAAAGCCAATCGTCCAGGTATGGAAGCACACATATGCCCTTTTGTTGTAAGGGAGCAAGAGCTGCCTGAACAACCTTCGTAAAGACCCTTGGAGCTAGGACAGACCAAATGGCAGGACGTTGAATTGAAATGTTTTCCCTTCGAAATGAAAAGTAGGAAGTGGCGATGATGAGGCGCAATCGGAACATGGAAATACGCGTCCTTTAAATCCACCTTTACCATCCAATCCTGAGGCTCGATTGCCCGTAGGACATCTGACGTCCGAAGCATACGAAAAGGCAGGTATTTTAGTGCTTTGTTTAGACTTCTCAAATCCAATATCGGACGGAAACCTCCGTCTTTTTCGGGATGACGAAGTAAACAGAAAAAAAACCCCTGCGTTGTGGCAGGTGGTTTTTATTTCTTCTATAGCGTCTTTCCAAGTAGTGTCTGAATTTCCATGGAAAGAATTCTGTGTTTCTCTGGGTTCGTCGTTAATAGAAGGACGAATCCCTGTGTTTACATGGGGCCGGCGACGAAATTGTAGGCTGTAACCTTGTGAAATTGTTTTTAAAATCCATTGATTTGTCGTTATTGAACGCCAATAATGAATTTGTGGTGCTGAAACCTGTTCGTCGCCGACCTTAGCGAGTCACGCTGTCTGCGAGTGGATTTGATGTCTTTGGGGGGACGACGATCAAAGGCAGCCGTCGCGTGCCTTGAGCGATGATATGGTCTCATTGGAGATCCATATGGCCGGAATTGCTGGACGCTGTACGATCTATTTTGCGGCAGGCCTCGCCTGAAATTTGGCGGCGCGAGGGAAAAGTAGCCCTGCGGAACGTGTGGGGCGAATAACCAGGCACTTTAAATGAAGCTTGCTGCTCCCGTAACTGACACCGTGCTTAGCCACAACCTTCGGTCTAACGCCTCCTGAGCTGCTGGACCAAATATCTGACCAGGAACCAAAGGAAGCTGACGCAGAGCGGCTCTGCAGGATTCAGATAGAGGCGACTGCGCTATCCAGACTTGACGGCGTGCCTGGACCAACGACCCCATAACTTTACCACAGTGACCGCTATTGAACCCACTGATCGCAGAGCCACATTAACCAACTCGGTGGCTGTAGTGTCTGGTGAGCTGAGCGAGGCATTGATCGCCAGTAACAAATGGGCAAGTGTATTAACAGTTCTACCTAAACGGCCGTTGAATTGTATATCTTGCCAATTAAGTTGTCCGTCCGTCTACATTCCATATTTGGACACCTTGGATCCTGCCTAACGCTTCGTCAGGTGGCACGATTAAAGAAGCCACAGCGGGTTCTATCGGAGGCATCGGACCCAAACTATTGTCCGGATCCTCCATTGCTGCTAACAGACGCGAAACCCGATCCAGTCTGGTTGAGTGGGCGGATTTAAAAGCTTGCGAGAATACCTCCGTAAAATCTGGAGATTGTGGAATAGTAAATGCATTCGTGCGTGGCAGGGAATGGCAAAGGCGATTTGTATGCATGACTCCCGTTGTTGATTTGGGAGCGATTCTAATTTTGTTTAAAGCGTTTTTTATTGTGTTTACTAACTCGTCAGACCCAAGCGATCCTTCACTTTGGTCATCACTGTCAAACACACCTGGTTCTTATCTGAAATGGATTGCTCCTCCGAGAACAGCGCGTCTGTGGCTGCCACGGAAACGCAATCTATGTCATCTGAAAAACAACGCATGATCAGGCTGTGAAAAGGCTGGAATGCAGGTCCCCTCGCTGCTGGTTCGAAACCTCAGGAATGGTGGGGTTGCAGTTTGGATAGAAACTCATGAATCTTCCTATTCCATCAGCCAATTCGTCAACTCTACGAGCAAGTTCTATCTTACCTTTCTTTTGTTTCGGGAGAGGAGGCAGAGGCTGAAGCCGAAGCCTTTCTTTTCATACCTCCCGTATTATTGCTTGACCCTGCGAGGCGGGCACGTCGCACTGCTAGGGGTATCATGTTGCAATGGATGCATGGATCTTCCAGAGCTTCCCTAAGATGCTCGACGCCTAGGCAGCTCGGACATTGGTCATGCCCATCCTCAAGTGCCATCTTGCTCTGGCAAGACGAACACTGTGCGGACATATCTTAGACTACAGACTCAGGAAGGGAAATGGAAACACCAGTACCCTTACAATGTCGTCTTACGTTACTTCTTTTTTTTTTTTTTTTTTTATCTTTTTTATCTCAATCCCACGGGCGGTTCGGAAATACCACGCTCACCGATAACAATGTGTTTCACTTGGTATTGCAGGGATACAGCTGTCGGAATTTAGTCCTAATTAGCTGCACTTCACCCTGCAGGTTCTCCGACGAGAAGACGAAAGAGGAAGTGATGACGGGTAAGCAGGTATTTATAGACGGACACGTCATTAAGGTCACGGAGTGACAGCTTATATTAGGTTCTCGACAAAGGGAAGGACAGGAAGATTTTCCACTCTGTTACGCCTTCTGGCGGTCTGTAGCCAAGGAAATAGAACGTTATCTGTTTTAGACAACGGAATGCACTAAAATATATAGCCTGTAGCCTAAATAAAAAATAAATATATTTTTTGTAAGGAAAAACTGTGTTTTATTAGCCTATATATTTCAAAGTAGCTAAATGCATTTTCACACGAACACACTCGAAGAGTCATCACGGAAGAAATATCACTTTAAAGCACTCATGCATAAAACAAGATTAGGCCTATAGCCTAAAATAAATCGTTGTTTATGAAAAATATTCACATTTCCGTTTGAATGATAAACATTTAATCATTAATTTGGAACACGCAAAAGACACTCTTATTTCAATAAATAGCCTTACAAAACAGATAAACAAATTATGTTATGAAGAGCCTGAACTGTGTGGTTTACATTTTATGAAAAACAGCTGTAGAATAAACAGCTGAAAAAAAAAAAACAATATCAATGCTTTCAAGTTTGATTGAGCATGATTCTTGCTCACTGTTTAATGTTTGTTATGTATTTTTATTATATAGTAAAACTAAAATGTAAAAGTGATTAAACTCACCTGAATGTCATCCAGACCGTGATGACCCACTGCGTGCATTCCCAGAGGACCTTCACCGAGCGCCGCTGCTCCTTCACACAGTCCATGATGGAGCAGCCGCGGAACGCCCGGATACTCCCGCCGCGGATCTAAGCTCAGAGCGCGGTGTGACTGCGACAGAAGCCCCGCATCCTCTGAGCGCGAGCGCTGGGAATGCCACGCTGCCTGCTGGTGCTGATGGAGGGAATTGATGGACGCATAGGGGTCCGGTAAATGCGGGTATCCGGTGTCTTGACTCTGGGAATAAGACAATGAGGACTGGGGGTATGGAGGTGGAAAGTAGGGCGGCTGGAAGTCGGACGCCGGAGTGTGGCAAAGCGGGGGAGCCGAGGAATACGCTGCCTGGTTCAGCGAAGAGAGCTGTGAGAGTCGCCCACTCGGAGAGGAGCTGGACAGTCCGTCCGCACGGTCCTGTGGGTAAAAAGCAGTTTCATGAAAATACATCATAACTTTGACAATCTATGGGTCCGCCATATAGCCAATAAAAGCGACTGGCAATAAACATAAAGAAAAAATCTAATTTTAAACGTCAAGTGGTTTCATCATGTCATAAGCTAATTGATGCTGATCCCTGTATCCATCCATTTATTTTGTTACAATGACTTCTGTCATTTCTATCGATGCTTTTACAGTTTCGATTAGTAGGCTAATTAAAATCAGTAATTAAAATCAAAGCGCAATGATGAGCATCTTGTATATTAATAGCAATTTTTGTATGAAATTGCATGTAGTGAATTTAGTTTGAGTGTGATTGTATTATATACAGTATATGCAGCATAATTAGCCCTCTATGTTAATTATGAGCTGTGTGTAAATACAGTTATTGTTATTAGAATAATTGATTGAATTTACATGTAGCCTAATGTGTGTAACTGTTATGTAAAATCTTCGGAAAGATAACTGCAGATTCTATATTAATTAATTGATTGATTTTTTTTTCTTGATTTCTGGGTATTAAATTAATGGTAGTTAATCGTAGCCTATTCGTTATAATCATACTAATTAAAAATGCTAATAGCTTAACAAATGTTCCAGAGCTTTTTTTCTGTGCCAGGTGTTTTAACGATACCCACTGTTTTAAACAATCAGGATTGATAGACAGACAATAGAGACAATTAATGCTGCTTTACAGGATTACAGGCACAGAAAAACACGCAGGCCTAATCATTTTGCTTTTAGTGCTTCTATAATTTTCCTATCCATTTTCCAGTTTCTTGGATATTTTTTGTAAAAAATAATTAAAACGACTGAAACCCTGTAACAACTGAATGTGACATTTCTACTTTTGCAGATAGGCTACTCGTTGTATTTTTATTCATTTATTTAATCGTTTATTTCTTTACATTGGTTTGTTTTATTATTATAGTCTATTACAATTTAATATTATATTTTCTTTCATCTAGGGCGAAAAAAAATATTTGGCAATTTTTCAGCTCCGCCAAAATACTGAGCGTGGAAACTATATGTGATAAAAACAAATCAAACCCAAGTTTCTGTCTAACCTAGAGTTTAATGATTCTCTTTGTTGAAACGCAAGATATATCGTTCAAGTCACTGTAAGACAAAGACTAGTCTGTTATCTCCGTTTAGACCAATGGCAGCATGTGACTTTTGCAATGAAACACTCCAGCACACTTTTATTTTCTACGCACACTTAATACCATTGACCCCGATTACGCTCGCTCGTCTGTGCTCTCATCTATACTCATCGCAGCTGATATCACATGACAATCATCTCGATGAAGAGTCCAACAGATCAAAATAACTTTGCATCAGTTTAACTCACCATGGTTCGTAGGTGTGGACTAACATCTGGAAACAACAGCTCCAATATGCCCTTTACGCGTTGACTTTTACAGCCTCCTTAAAGCCTAGCAGTCAATAAAACCCCGGGATCTCGATCCATTAACCAGACCTAGATAGTCCCAGTGATGTTCTCCTCTCTGTATGATGCTCTATATCAGACTGTCCCTGTTAATCACACCCGAGAGCTCTTATAGCGCTACACTATGGGGGAGGGGTTGGGTAGACCACCTTAAAGGGACATTAATTAATTCTTCTAAATTAATTCATTCTCTTCATTCATTTGAAAAATCCTTCTTTTTATTACGTTTTCTTGCAGGTTAATAGTTCAGTAAACTTTGATTATTTGAAAATTGACACGGTTTTTATTTAGCCTATAATTAATTTTTATTTCTACATCAGAAAATAACTTTCTTAGACTATTTTTTTTGCTTTATTTTTCTTCAAGTCCTACCAGCGATCATTCTCCTACTGAATTAAAAAAAGAAATCACATATTGTTTCCAAGTGCGAAAAACCTAGATACTTTTTTTAATCAAGTGTCAATTTAGTATACAATATACAACAAAAACCTTTTCACTGGAAAAATATAAATAAATTATTTTTCAAATTTCTCTGATGTAGCTAAAGTTGAAACTAATAATATTGAACTGAAGTCTACCTGTAAGCAGTAGGGTTCTGTCTTGGTCCTTGATTTCCACAACATGTTTCTGGATAAAGTTGCCGTCCTTTGTTGAATTAAAGACGGGAGAGAACAGACTATGTGCCCTGCGAGATGAACGGTGAGAGAGAGGTACCGGAGAGACACGGGAGTTTTATAAACAGAGAGAAAGAAAGAGAGAGGAGAGAGAGGAGAGATAGAGAGAGAGAGAGAGAGAGACGTAGAGTGATGGAGAGAGGAATAGACCTTGGGTAGAGAGAGAGAGAGGGGGCAAATGGGTCCTGGGGGATTATGTGATGGCAAGACGCACTGAGAAAGTTTAAGCGGAGAAAATGAAAAATTGTTTTCATCTCAACATTTTTTACTGTGAACAAATGCTTTAGCTATTATTCAGAATGTTTTGGTAATTTTTCCCTCAAACTAACATTCAAGCATCGTCATATTTTGTAGGTGTTGAATAAACAATGTCCACAATAAACCTCATCCAGGTAAAAGTAATCTTTATTACGAAAGATTTTAACTGTGTTCTCTGGTCAAGGGCATTTTTAACTAATGTCACGTCGACACGTTACCTCACTTCTTCTAGGCCTACATGTTGTAATTTTATAGAATTAATTGCAGCTATGTTCTCTATGTTAGGCTACGTAGCCAACGTTTTTGCTCTTTCATTAATTGTTTTGTTTCACATTCTCCATGATTTCTGGATATGTACCATGATAATGAATGCCATTTATATATATATATATATATATACTTGAAAACAAAATATGTTTTTATTCAAATAAGTTTTTAACAATTTTTCCAGAAGATGCTGTCTAGGGTAGGCAGCTCATGTTTGCAGACAAAGCCGCAAGTAGGCAATAGCCTACCGACATCAGGAAGAACTTAAATATATATATATATATACTTTCAATCCCTTGTCATAAAGGGTCAGTAACAAGTTACTACTAATTTGCTGAAAGGACAAGACTGATGTTGTCATTATTGACATTTAAAGTCGCGAGAGCAGTGTTTTTAAATGTGGCATGCTGTTCTTCAATTGAAACGTTTTGTTTAATAACCTCATAATAATTGAAAAACTATAGGTTTGTACTTACCAAAATGCTTTTTTTTCAAACCACAGAACTGCAAAAAATCTAAAATTAAAAACTTAAAAGAAATGGTGATTGTAAGCCGAAAATGTTTTTGATGAATAAAGTCCATGTTTTCTAACAACTGTTCTTGTGCAAACACTTATGGCATGCTGTGAATTTGATTATGACAGTTTGTTACTAAATCATTCCTTGGTTGTTTGTGAATAACTAGATTGCTGTAAGGATGCCACCTAGTGGACATACTACCACACAACACTGGCAGGTCAGTGCAACAGATACATTTCAGATTACATAAATACACCTTCCAAATTAATCAATTTCAAAGCAGAGAATTCCAGGTACGTTTAACATTAGATGTGCTTAGCTTCCTAAGAATCAATTTGAATATAATAATAAAATAAATCAATTCTTCAAAAGAAGAATATTTTTTTTCACACTTTCATTTATTTCTTTTCTGGGCCACAGAGTATTACAAATCCATTGCATATTTAATATGCCAAACAGACAAATATTACAACGTAATAAGTGCTTTATTTGTCTTATTAAATATGTATTTTACAAATACTACTCCACTAATATTCTGCTAAGCTGTGGGAAACCCTGAAGAGATCCACAGCTTACACTCTTGACCAGCTCACTAATGTCCTTGTGACACACCGGGCATTGCTTGGCAATGGCACACAGGACTTCCTCGAGAGCATCCTGTGAAGGTTGGTCTGGGAGACGTCCACTGGATCCTAGCAGAGTGAAGATGTTCTGCAGCCATCCTTCATCTCTGATCAGGGTGGTTATCCAGGGCTGAGCTCGAACACAACCGCCCAAAGCCTGCAGACTGAGCCTCCAGAGCTCTCCAGCCTCCTCCCAGTGTTCCTCCCAGAGAGTGCTGATCTGTGCTGGTTTAGAAGCCTGTCCGGACTGCACAGCACTCAGGAGGAAAGACAGAACTGAGGAGAAGAAACGCCGCTGGCCTAGTTCTACAGGGTCTGCAAAGATTCAAGGTGCCCATTATTAAGCAGCAACCATTATCACATCTTATATTTTTTACATTTAGATTGCCTTTGCTGTCATCTAATTCTCACTTAAAGGGATATTTCACCCAAAAATGAAAATTGTTGCTGATAGCCACTGAATCCCATAGTATTTTCCCCCTATACAATTGAAGTCAATAAGAGAATGCTGGTGCCCAAACAGTTACTGGTAGCCCTTACCAATATCTGTTTGGGCACCAGCATTTTCCTATACTATTCATTTTTGATGAAATTAATCACATGAGGGTGATTTTTTTTTTAAATTTTTTTTGGGTGAACTATCCCTTTAAAGTTACTTTTTCTAAACATTAATAATTTAGTAACACTTAAAATGTAAACTTGTAGAATTTAAATTAATTTTAGTTTTTAATGTATTAAGACAAAGTAGGATAGAATTGTAATATTCATATCTGCTCTTATTGTAAATGTTTCATCAGTGCACATTATTCCAAAAAAAAAAAACTGTTATAATCTGTCATCATAATGTATTAACTTGCTCTGCCTCTGAAACCCCTTTCTTATTCAATGATGTGTTATTTTACCATCACTGACATACTATTATAGCTTTTATGAATATTTTTAAATATACATTTTTATATTTTCAGGTTAGACATTTTTCATAATTTTTGTTTTCTTTTAAATATATCGTTTTTATTTATTACTTCAACAAACTAAATGAGAATGAGAAATTAGCTTGTTTCAGTAAATTATTATTTGATTCAACTAATGAAAAATATTTATCTTTATGGTTAAGTTTTAGTTTAGATAATAATCCTGCCAAGCACTTATTTTCTTTTTATGATATTCATAATCGCTAAGATACACATCCTATAAAATGGTATATCCTACTAACCAGTTCGTATAATTTCAAGCCAGTAATACCTGTGGAAGTTGACTTCAGCCTGGCAATCATGAGACCCAAAGTGCAACAGTTTGCTGCGAAGACCAAGAGGCGTGGCTTATGGAGAAGAACAGGCAGTGCTTCGCTCAGCATGCTCTCCAGAGCAACGAAACAAGAATCATTCCTGAGAAAGCGCAATGGAGCAGTGCATCAAGTCATGGTTAAGGAATAACTTATCCTGTGTGTGAGCGAAGATCTGTGTGTGTACCTGACTCGTTCTGGTTCTGTGATGGCAAAGTTTAGTAAAGCAGAACAAGCTGTTTCCAGACTGGGGTCTCGGGTCACCGTTTTCCCGCTCAGACCTCTCAAAGACGCCCAACCTTTACTCAGAAAATCCACAAGCAAGGCTGGAGTATCCAGAGAGAGAAGAACCCGCCTCGGCACATCTTCAGCGGAGAGGTGGCACAGAGATGGGAGAAGATATCTAAGAAAGAGCAGGAACATATATACACTTAGACAGCATAAGATCTCAAAAAATTTAAATACACATTTTGTAGATTTTATTTTATTAAGTTCCATGACCTTTTCAGGATTATTGTGGGAACCTTCTATTAAAAAGCCAGTAATGTCTTACCTAAGAGCAGCTTCTCTGCTCCAGGTCCCATCTTGTGAACTGTTGCTGATGGACATCTTTGACATCCAATCAGCAAGTCCCTTGCATGTTCCCCCTCCCTTGACGTGACTTTTAGCATAGCCGATGAGAAAAGGCAAGAGGTCAATGACTTCTTCCTTTAGACATGAGGTTTCTTCAGCAAGCCATGCACAGAGGGAGCGGAAAGTGGCGAACAGAAATGGGTCATCATAGCTGGTCTGCTCCACCTAAATGGGGAAACAATGAATAACAGTTTATAATTCTAAGCATTCCAAGTATTTTCCCATTTAATTACATTTCTTCAAATAGACTTATAATAATACATACACTTTTGTTCAAAAGTTTGGGGTCAGTATGATGTTTTTCTAAAGAAAACTTTCATTCAGCAAGAATATGTTAAATTGATCAAATCACTTCTGTCTATTTCAAATAAATGCTGTTCTTTTTAACTTTCTATTCATCAAATAGCCCTGAAAAAAATCCACAAAAAATATATATTAAACATCTGTACTGTTTTCAAAATTAACATTCATTGAAGAAGTTTTTTGAGCACCAATTTAGCTTAACATAATTATTTCTGAAAGATCTTCAGGACAAGGAATACTGAAGTAATGACTGCTGAAAATTCAGCTTTGCCATCACGGAAATAAATTACATTTCAAAATACTTTGAAATAGAAAAGTAGCTATTTAATTGTTTTTTATAATATTTCTGTTTTTTCTGTATTTTTGACCAAATAAATGCAGCCTCGGTGAGCACAAAAGATTCTTCACAAACATTCTTACCGACCACAAACTTTTGAACCGTAATACAGTGATGCATGTTTAACACTTGCATTCTCACCTGTTTCAGATAGTAAATTTCAGCTGAGAATGCCTCCTCCAGAGCTCCTAGGACCTGTCTGCTCTGCTGAAGACTCAGGCCAGTGATAGCTGTCTGTACCGGAGCAGGGTTGGAAAGCGCCGCCTGGCTACAGGCTTGTTCCATAGCCGCCTCCATGATGCGATAGCAGGCAGTAAGAATGTGCTGCAGCTGGGGGGAGATTTCTGTACCCGGCGGCTCTTCTAGACCCATCCTCACCTCCACACATGCCCGGTTCACCAGCAAGCAACAGAATTTAGGAGGTCCCGTTGACTCCCATCCATACAGGTCCAGAAGGCAGGCAGATACTACCAAAACCGAGCCTAAATGCTCTTGACTGAGCTTGCCCTGAATCAAAGGCTGCAGCGAAGCCCATAGATCACCCACAATCTCCTTAAGCACCTGGCTTTCTGACTCGAACCGGGTGGAGGAAGAAACGGCGGTATTTGAGAGCACATCTCTAACCTGTCCTGATGTGAAACTCGGCAGAAGTTTTGCGAAACGTTTCGAAACAGCAAGAGAAGATCAGACGAGTGTTTAGCCCAAGCCCGTGGTCTTATGCTAGATGACAACAGGTGTCCCAACAGCGGAAGCCCTTTTTCATGGCTGAGAGTTTGTTTTTTGAGTACGGTCCTACAAGAGCCAGAACAGCACCACGGGTGAGAAGCTGCTCGGGGCCTTGTGGTAAAGCACATACAGCATTTAGAACCTGATAGCAGTCACAAGCCAAAGCCTCATCCAAGGTAGACGTACTAGAAGTGGTCTGGGAATCTATAGCACCTTCAGTTTGAGATCCAGAGCAACTCTGGGCTTCAAATGTTTTTGTCTGTTTATCTGTCCAGTTGGGTCCGTTCTCCAGTATGCTCAGGATCAGAGGGACTGTGCTGAGAAGTTGTGGATGAGCAACCATGCTTGCATCTGTGCTGAGAGCAGCCAATAGAGCAGTGCCCAGAGAGATCAACTCCTCCGGGGGCAACCCGGAGCTGTCGTCACCCCGAAATGCTGTAACTAGAAGGCGTGCGGGAAGATTAAAACCTACCGCTGCAAAAATCCGATGTAGCGTCCCGGTATCCAGCTGTCCTGCTGGACACAACCTTGTGATCTAAACACAAGAGGTAACAATGAGCAATACAATATATGTTTGGTTCGGGAATCAGTATAGTGTGGATGAGTCGGTATAGTGTGAATGAGGAGGATAAGCTGTTGTTTACCAGGAGAAGTGCTGCTAAAATGTGGCTGTCATTCTTGGCATGAGTGAGAGCATGTAGACAGCGCTCTAGAACCTCTCTCTGAGACGGAGACAGGCCACTGGGGTCAGAACTGCTCCCTTCTGCTGCATTTGGCTCCGCACTGGGTGGATGCTGTGGGGTAGGGACTTCCTCTGGGTTGAGATGAAACCCATTCTCTGCCATCTTCTGCGCCAACCTGTAAACAACCATCAGATATTCATTAATTCATGCATCAGAAGTTGTTAACTTATTTAGATACTAGTCCAAATCTATGCATATAATGCCTGGTGTGTAATTACCGATAGTGCTTCAATAGGTAAGATTCAGGACTGAAAAAAAGTCAAAGGCATATTCAGGTCAGCAGATAAACAGGTTTAAGCGATCACGTCAGGTTAAATCACACAGCTGTGAAGGTAAATGACTGTTGTTTAACGTTTTATTGTTGTATTGTAAAGAGCTAACGTTAACGTTAAGAGTTTACTAAGTAGCAAGCAAACGTAAAGCTAAACATATTTAAAAAACATATTCAACACATATGAATGTCTTAAATTATGTGGACGAGTGTAAATCAAATTTAAAAAGCCATAAATTAAATATATACCATATGCAGTGAACAAACCTGGAGCTAGGCAGTGTTATCGTCCACACGTCGTTGAAGCTACGTGGAGACGGAAGAACTCGCGAGAGTCGACACATAACGAGAGAAGTCGATTTCAAAATAATAGTCTTCGGTTAACGAAAGAATAACAGCAATGCAACGTGTGTGAGCCTGCTTTTATTTATTTGGAAATAAAAAGTCTCAATAAATGTGTATGTGCGCATTTTGAATGAATTAACATAAATATGACCACAGACTGTGAAAATAGTAGGGGTTTTATTTTACTAAGCACGCTGAGTAGGTTATTGTACCTGTATATGTTAATAACTCAAATACAAAATAATAAATAGTAAAGCAAGATAACTTACATTAGGAACATGAACACTTAGAATATTACAATATTACATGGAAATATTACAATTATGTTATATTATAATATAAATATTAACATTAATGATACCAAAATCTGAAATTAATTAAAAATAAATTAATAAAATGAAATAAAACAGTAAAAATATAAACAGATTGAGTATGGTACATTAATAAATGTATTAATAAAATATAAATAATATCAAGACAATATACTATTGATAATTATAATATTAATATTATACTATAATACAAATATGAATATTTGTTTTATACTTGTATACTGGTATTGCTTTGCTTTTCCTGACTGGATTTACAAGTACCTTTATGTAACACAGGAAACAGGAAATGATGAAACAGGTAATGGCTAATGCTGTTCTGTTTGAAATCAAAAGACTTTGATGTGAGCGAGTGGAGAAGTCCCACATTTTTTTTAGCAAACATTACTGTTATCCACCAGAAGTAAACTACTCGCGGACCAGGAGCGACAGCAATACGCGCAGTGAGTTTCTGCACGAAGCCCGTAGTCCGAACTTGAAGCGCGGAATTCAATGCTCCGTCCATTCTGTCTCATCCATTCATAAATAAACATATAAACATAGTTTTTATTACATAAACACGCTCCCACTTTTTTGTTTAGCTGACTCAATGAATGGTCTTTGTTTTTTTAGATGTCTGCTCCACTCCCGCAGAAGGGACTTGGTCCGGGTAACGTTATGCCTGTCATGCCCCCTCAGCAGCAGCAGACACACATGCCCCCTGGCCTTGCTCAGCCTGGGATGCCCCCACAAGGTGGCCTGCGGGAAATCTCTCCCGTTTACCTGTGCCGCATCGGTCAGGAGACCGTCCAGGACATCGTCACACGCACTATGGAGATCTTCCAGATCACACGGGCCACTCAGGTCATTTTCCATCTATGGGTTTTAAATATACAGGGGATCTGAGAACGCCCAGAGTAGTACTAGTGCACAGTACTAGTAGCTAGTCATCATTCCTAGATGCTTTTAAGGAATAATGGTCCAAGTGCAACATTTGATCAAATCAAGAAAAATAGTTATATTATTAGTGCTATTTTTAGGAAATAGAAATGATAAAAGTACAAACTATGCAACAAATAATGCCATATTTTGATTATTAATATCAATATATCTTATAATCAGAACAGCATCTAAAAAGCACATGCACCACAGTTCAAACACACTAATACCTAATAAAATAAAAAATCTGATTGTGTTTCTTCTAGCTTCCCAATGGTGTAACACAGAGTCAGGCAGCGTATCAGGACCGCTTTGGGAAGCTGCAGGAGCATCTGCGTCAGCTGACACTGCTCTTCCGTAAGCTGCGTCTGTTATATGAACGCTGTGTAGAAATGACACCTGACATCCAGGAGTCTCCATCTGAGGTGAGTCTCATCCATGTTTATTGATGCACAATATAGCCTCTTCTGTTTTTTCTTGTGGCTTTTCGATAAACTCCATTTTCCTAGTTAAGTATTTAATGGCCATTTCACTTATTCTGAAATAACCTTTTAGGTCACAATTGACACTTAATACAATTTTTTTTTGTTGATGTTTTTAGATATATGTCTGTGTTTTTTTGTAGAAAGTAAGGAATGCATTGTATTGACATGCTTGACATTAAATAATAGTCAGATATATATTTTTAACCTTTTGATCAAATATAAACAAAAAACTAGTGTTGGGCAACGTTTAATCACATTGAAAATAAAAGTTTTTGTGTACGGAATATATGTGTGTGTGCTGTGTATTTATTATGTATATAATAAATATGCACACATGCATGTATATATTTAAGAAAAATGTTATGTTTATATATTAAATGTTTATATATAATATAAACTATATGAATATAAATATATACATGTAAATATTTTCTAAATATATATTTTGTATGTGTGTCTTTACATATACATAATAAATATACACAGCACACACACATGTGATCCTCTCTGTGAAAACCCAGCTAAAGTAGATTTTTTGTGATTTACTCTTTTCTACATAAAACCATCCATCATAAGGCAAAGAACATTCTGTGAAAATTTAACCTTCATTAAAATTGACTGAGTAAGGCCATGTCAAAGATTGAAATTATAGTGAAATTAATGGTTAAAATTCAACTTTGATGCTTGTTATCTCATTAGATTTTGAGACTTTAGCCTGGATTTCACAGAGAGGGTCACATATATTATGTACACAAAAACTGTTTTTATTTTGGATGCGATTAATCCCGATTAATCGTTGCCTAGCACTAAAATTATATTTGATACATTAGGCTTTTATGGCTCATAAAATATGATATAATAAGAACATGAAGCTCATACTTGTACTCAATTTATATGGCTAAAAAGTAAAATGAAATTCTGAAAGCATGTAAAGTAAATTCAGTGAGATCTTTATAGCAGAATAACAGACTACTTATTAACATGATGCCTGTTTTCAAACGGAGCAGCATTTAATACACAGAGCCGTAGATCACAGACAAACTACGCATTATCGCTTTCATTATCGCAGATGAATCTCCTTCGATAATGAACGCGATATTGCCTAGCTTTTCAGTGAACTACGGCTCTGTGTATTAAATGCTGCTCCATTTGAAAACAGGTGATGGAGATTTACCGTTAATCATGGAACCGGCTTTTCTGACGAGATGCATATCGCATGAGATATATCGCTCAGCCCTAGTCTCAGATGTTTTTCTTTTTAATCATTCATTCAAAACAATTCAATTTCAGAAGATGATTTATTATTATTATTATATTGTCATTGTTATTATTACAGATATTATTTGAATAATGTGTTTTCTTCCATCCTTCCAGCTGGTTCCTTATGTGGGGGAAGAGACAACACCTGTGAGAGTAGAGCCGTGCAGCCCAGCTGTTATTCAGGAGAGACAGGAGGTTCTAGAGGTTTGTTTCATTGTTTCATATCTCTGAACATACTATTAACACTGCAGTATATACCTACAATATGTTATGCTCTTTTATTTGGGTGAAAAAAACACATCCCTATAAATTTGGGTGGAGGGTGAAACAACTGCATTAAACTTTTTTCAAATATAATATTCAAATTTGGATTTATGTCATTTTAAAAATCTTTTTAATGCTATCATAATTTATATTCTTATCTACAAATTATAATTTGCAAATATATACAACCCGAATTCCTGAAATGTTGGGACTTTTTAAAAATTTGAATAAAACGAAAACTAAAATATTTTTTAAATCACATGAGCCAATATTTGATTCACAATAGAACATATAAATGTTTAAACGGATACATTTTACACTTTTATCCACTAAATGAGCTCATTTCAAATGTGATGCATGCTACAGGTCTCAAAAAAGTTGGCACAGGGGCAAAAAGGGCTGAAAAAACAAGACATTTTGATAAGATTCAGCTTGGAATATATTTAGCAACTAATTAAGTTAATTGACACAATTAACAACGTTCCTCAGCCTCAAATTGCAAAGGTTTTGCAAATCTTGTTATCTACAGTGCATAATATCATCAAAATATTCAGAGAAACTGGAGAAATCTCTGTGCGTAAGGGACAAGGCCGAAGACCTTTGTTGGATGCCCGTGGTCTTTGGGCCCTCAGACGACACTGCATCACTCATCAGCATGATTCTGTCATTGACATTACTAAATGGGCCCAGGAATACTTCCAGAAACCACTGTCAGTAAACACAATCCGCCGTGCCATCTGCAGATGCCAACTAAAGCTCTATCATGCTAAAAGGAAGCCATATATGTACATGGTCCAGAAGCGCCACCCTGTCCTGTGGGCCAAGGCTCATTTAAAATGGCCTGTTTCAAAGTAGAAAAGTGTTCTAAGGTCAGACGAGTCCAAATTTGACATTCTTGTTGGAAATCACACATGCCGTGTCCTCCGGGCTAAAGAAGGAGGGAGACCTTCCAGCGTGTTATCAGTGTTCAGTTCAAAAGCCAGCATCTCTGATGGTATGGGGGTGCATAAGTACATACTGCATGGGCAGCTTGCATGTTTTGGAAGGCACTATGAATGCTGAAAGGTGTATATAAAGGTTTTAGAGCAACATATGCTCCCCTCCGGACGACCTGTATTTCAGCAGGACAATGCGAAACCACATACTGCAGCTATTATACAACAGCATGGCTTCGTAGTAGAAGAGTCCGGGTGCTGAATTGGCATGCCTGCAGTCCAGACCTTTCCTCTAAGAGAACATTTGGCGCATCATTAAACAAAAAATACGTCAAAGATGATCACAAACTATTCAGCAGCTGTAAACCTATATCAGGCAAGAATGAGACCAAATTCCAACACCGAAACTTGTAACCTCGGTGCCCAGACGTCTTCAAATTGTTTTGAAAAGAAGAGGAGATGCTACACCATGGTAAACATGCCCCCGTGTTCTATTGTGAATAAAATATTGGCTCATATGACTTGAAATGTACATATTTACATTTATGCATTTAGCAGACACTTTTATCCAAAGCGACTTACAGTACATTCAGGCTATACATTTTTTTTTATCTGTATGTGTGTTTCCTGGGAATTGAACCCACAACCTTTTGCGCTGCTAACCCAATGCTCCACCACAGGAAAACAGAACACAGAAATTTATTTTAGTTTTCATTTTATTCAAATTTAACAAAACGTGCCAACATTTCCAAAATTCGGGTTGTATGTGTTTAAATTAAGGAATAGTAATTTGTAGATTAAAATGTAAATTAATCATAAAATATATTATTATTACAATTTAAAATGTAATTTATTCCTGTGATGAATATTACTCCAGTCTTCATTGTCACATGATCCTTCAGCAACCATTATAAATACTGATTTTCTGCTCAAGGAACATTTATTATCAATGTTTAGAACAGTTGTGCTGTGTAATATTTTTGTGGAAACAGAGACATTTTATCAGGTTTCTTTGACGAATAGAAAGTTCAGAAATTAGTTCATATAAAATAATTGAAACAAAATATTTTTGTAACATTATTAATGTTTACTATAATTTTTGATCAGTTTTATATATCCTAGTTGAATAAACGTATTAATTTCTTTAAAAAAAATCTTTTAAACATTGCAGGTAATAACTTTGCATGTAATAATAGTGCTCTGAGCTTCTCCTCTCATGTTTTTTAACAGAAAGTGAGGCAAAAGAACCAGGAGATGAAGGTGTTAATGGACCAGATGAGGAACCTCCTGTGGGACGTCAATGCCATGCTTACCATGCGAAAATGACCGGTGTATGCTTCCTAGTAAACATTTGACCATCTTCCGTCAGCTCTCATCTACGGTCTTCTCACTCTCACACGTTCAGGTGCTTTCACACGAATAGCAGTGAACGGCAGACTGCCTTTCATTCACTGCTCGTGCAAATGCCACATTTCATCTTGACAAATGAGATCAGGCTTGGCAGCTCTTTGTGGTCCTGCCTCATTTACGGTGTTAAATCCCAATGCTCTGATTAATAACTGCTTCATCAAAGCACTGAATTAGCATCAGAAACGGGAAGTAATGTAAAAGCCATGCAGATGATTTAAATTAGCCATGTTGATGGCATGATAAATGAGCACTGCGGACTGAGCTTTGTAAATAATAGTGCCTACACTATTGTCTTTTGTGCATTGAACTGTGTGATGTGTTTCACACTGTTGCTCCTCAGCATATATGTACTCAGGTAGAGTGTGTGTTTCCCTGAGCTCTGCATTACACTCCTGATATCTGCCTTCTGGGGAAAAAACGAATGAATTGCAGGATGATAGTTTTTGTAAACTAAAGACTTTTACACAAAATAAAAAAATAAAACTCTTTTGTCATGTTTTTTCTTTTAGGAAATACTAAAACTGAATTCACAACAGCAATTATATGCCATTGTATCTAGAACTAAACATTTATATTGTTAAAAAAGTTCTGATATTTCAAGTAAATGCTGTTATTTTGAATTTATAATCAAATATTTCTGAAAACATTTGTCACTGTTTCAATAAAAAATATTAAGCAGCACAACTGTACAAAATATATTAAAATATTAAACCTGAGTTCAAGAATATTTTTGAAAAATTCATTACAATCCTCTCTGTCCTTTGCGTATCTGTAATTCTACAACTTTTCCATATCTTTTCATATGAATTGTATTCTTTTCCAGTTCAACTCTAAATTGTCTAAATTAGACATAAAAGATTTGTCACAAACATTTTTGCTTTTCATCTAATATCTTGATATTGAAGATCATTTTAAATTATGTATTAACTACCCACATGTTAGGTAATAGTTTTAGGCACAGTTGCTGGGAACAGCAAAATAAAGCCATCATTTCACAAATACAGCCACACCGTTTGTATTTCGGAATTATTTTATTGGTCATGTAATTATCACTTCATGTAATCAGTCAGTTGCTTTGTGACTCATGTGTCAGTCCAATGCACCATTAGGCACCCTTAATGCTACAAACTCCTCCAGTCAATCAGCTGCTGGAATGATTGACAGATCTGTGATGGTTTCTCATCCATGAAGCTGTCAGTCATAAATTGAGAAATGGTCATAGGTGGCAAAAACCGGTCTCTTGTCCACCAGCTGGCCACCACAAGCTAGCAGCCAGTAGTGGAGGGACAGAGATAAGTCTCTCCTTCAGCATGAGTATCAGTTTGTGACCCATCGCCACTCGTTTAGCTTGGCTCAGACGCGCTCCAAGTCTTTGTACCTCTTGCGCAGGACAGACACGTGGTCCTTGAAGAGTACGGGGTCCAGGCGAAACTGAGAGTGCACTAGAGGCATGTAACCAAACCAGCTTGCAAAGGTGTTGACACACTCCTGCCTCTGGGTAAAGTGCTCAGGGTACGCCCATGGGGCCATCTTAGTGCCCTTAGAGTGGACAGGAAATAAAATGTCAAAAATATATCACACCATATTTTTTATTTTTTACAATTGCTAGGTCACAGTTCTCATTACCAACTTTCAGCTTGGCACAGCAATACATTTCACTTCCAAAATGAACTAAAACTACCAAAACACTTACAATTGTCTCAAATCAAGTCATTCTTCCATAACACTAACAAATGTTAGCACTCACTTCATAACTCATAAAACAATAACCTAAAAACACCTTTTGGGGGGGGGTGAACTATCTCTTTAAGATTCAAAGGCATGTAAATCATGTTCTGCAAGGGATGTGTAAACTTATGAACTTATGAATTGTAAGTACAAAATGTTGGCTCCCTGAACTCACCTGCAGGGTGGGCATCTCTTTGTACTGCTTCCTCTGCGCTACTTTAATCGGTGGCAGGTGTGTCACAGAGGAGACCAGGAAATTCATCAGGATATCCTCACAGTTAGAGGTGCGATCCACAAGCGCACGCAGAGAGGAGGGCAGGTAATGAGAGAACAGGTGATGGTAGTACCTGTGAGACGCAAAGACAACAGCACATAATAAAGAGCACGGACTCCACTAATCATGTTAGAGAGCTTGGAGCGTGAGAGACGTCGACACTGTCAGGATGTGTCAACTGCAGCCAATTACCTGTGATAAAACGCTGCTCCGGTGAGGACGATGGAGTACTCGTTGGTCCATTTAGAGGTATAGCCCCAGGCTTTTTTTACAGGGTCCCAGAAATGGCTTCTGGGAGGGTAGCCAACAATCCTCTCGGGGAAACTTCGCCACACATGGAAAGCAAAATTGATCTGGAAGTGTCGGATTACAGAGGAAAAACACGAATTAGCTTTGTCATGTGTCAAAACAATGTAATCTGATTTATTTCATTTAGTTTAGACAATTTTATGAACCAGGGCATCAACTAGAATTCCCAATCAACTATAATAGCAAAGCTATGGAAATGAAGCTGAAATAAAATATAAATATTAGATAAAACAAAGCTTTTAATTAAGTTATATAAATGTATACAAACAGTAAATTCCAGAGTGTATATATATATTATGCATTGATTAATTATTTTTAATCTAAAGAATTTAGAATTAATTAGATTAATAGATTTAAAATCTCAGTTGAATTCTCGAAGGCATTCAAAATAGTGGTACATCAAATAATCTTAAACTCTCAACATATAAAATATGCAAATGCTCAAATGCTTGAAAGTACATGATAATGATGAAATAAATATATAATATAATATATACTAACAGATGTATACAATGCAGTTTAAAAATTTTAACTATATAATATTATAATTTAATATAACTTAAAATACAAACAAAGTCAACTCACCATGTTACATCATGATGTGTATATAACTTATAATCAATACAATACACATGAGATCATGACAACATCATGATAAAATATCTTTACAATTCTAATACTACTATCATGAAGACCAGTAATTAGCAAAATATCAAAATATGAATCTCATAACAAATTGACAATATGAACTACATCACTTACATGAAAAGCATATTATTGAAAAATTGTAATTATAAGAAGTTAACAATCTGTATGACTAGTATCAAACAGAATGAATTCATCATCTAAATCATGAAAGTATATAATAGTATAAATCAAAACAAATATAAAATTATATTTTTTATACGATATAATATTAACGTTAAAAAAATAAACATATAATATACTATAATATATATAATATATTAATATGAAAATATAAATAGATCAAAATTCACATGAAAATAACATTTATAAAATCATATTTCATAAGTTTTTTTAAATTAATTTGAACTTGATGTACTAAAATATTAATGTGAAATATGAATAAAAACATTAATATAACAAATTAAAAATTACTAAAACTAAAATCAAATAGATTGAAAATTGAAAATATAAATCCCAAATTATATAATTATCATCTTATAAAGAAGAATAAAAGGTTATAGCTTATTACAATAATATACACTCTTAATTTTAAAATCATACAAGGAATAAAATGTATACTAGAAATGTATACTATAAGTAAATAAAATAATGATCACAATTTTAATAAATAAATTAAATTTATTTAATATTTAAATATTTAAAATAGATTAAAGTGAAATAAAACTATGCAGGATGAAGAGGAAACTCTATACCTCGCTGGTCAACAGCACTGTGTCTTCATCAAGGCTCAAAACTGCCTCCGTCTCAATACCTGCATGAGGCAGGAAACGGCTGCTCGTCTGCAAGCACAGAAGGTGGCAGAGAAAAGAGCTGAGTGAGACATGAGGTGGAGAGAGAGAGCGCAAGACCTCGCACCGCTCACAGACATGACTTGACTCTTCTCTCACTTGAATACTCACTTTCCTTCTGCCATCTGTGATGATAAGAGGCACTGGCATAGGCGGCCACTTACTCCGGTGAGGGGGCGGCTTCTCACTGTTCCACAGGATGATGATCTGACAAGAAACCCAAACAAGAACACACACTATCACAGCATGCACACCAAACTGGTTGATGTGTCTTATTGTTGGCTTTTGTCTGTGTCCAACTATATTAACACTGAACTGATGTGGAGCTACATTGATATCATTGAACAAAAGGTCATTCCTTAGTGGTGCAATAGCTGCTACTTCAAGTTCGTAAAAATCCATGTTACTCTATATTTTTTATAAACACTGACTTTGCAGTACTGTACCTGTGAGCAGTATTTTGATTTGGAGACGACCTGAAGAAGCTTCATGATTGGCTGAGACTGGGAGACCAGAGGTGAGGTGGCATGAATTACAGCAGTGAACTCCTGACCTGGACTGATTCCTATCAACAGAGGAAAAAGAGTGAGCGTCCTTTGCCATTAAGACACTATCCATGCTATATACTTAGTATAGTGTTCAATGACACAATGTTTGAAATAGCAAACTATCATGGTGTTATTTTTCTTCGTTATTGACTCATTATTTGATTTATATATTATAAAACACATTTTACACAAAATATGACGGAAATGCTAAATAGCTAAGATGATAAGTGGATTCTATTCACGGAGTAAAACGTGCAATACACAATAACGAGATCATGTGACAACAACGAAGAATACAAACGTTTAAACATATTTATTGTTTTTGTTCATAATGCACATTTTGTTATTATTCATTATTTGCATGCTTGTTATTCCATTCGAATTTGTATTCAGGCAATACTCTTACAAATAAAGGTTCCAAAAGGGGATTTGCAACAATGTCATAGAACCATTTCTGGTTCCTCAAAGAACCTTTTTTTCTTAGTGTAAAGAACATTTGAATAATCTAATGATTTCCCCCATTATAAAGAACATTTTGTGCAATGGAAAGATTGGAGTTTCATAGATGCCAATAATACACTTTTATTTTTAAGAGCGTAATATATGGCACAGAATGAAGTACATATAGTATTCCATTCCAAATAAATATGCATACTACAAAATATTTAAAAAGATTTGGCACTGGCTTACCAAGGTTTAAGTAAAAGAAGGGGTAGTGTGCCAGGTGCGTCGAGTACTCGGGCAGAACCAGCAGCCCTCCAGGTAAGGCATTCCACATTAATTTATTTCTGGAGATGTGCGAGTACACTCTGTCCTTTATGATCTGACAGATAGGAAGACGGCAGCATTAAATATAACAATCACATCAAATCACAAAAGCACATTTAATCCCCATTTTTTAAAGATGACCATTTTCACCTGCTGGCCAGCAGAGGGCAGACCAAAGCCATACTTTTGTTCAAAATTGACAGTTAATTTTCCAATTAACCTAAGGGCAGGGGACTAAGTATGTGCTAATGATGTATGCCATCCTGCACAGTTTAATTTCCCCAGACAGACTGTCCTCTCTGTCAGATCCACCACTGTATACACATCCAAGCTGACCCAGGTCTCACCTCCAGTGTGGTGAGTACAATCTTATCCACGGAGGAGAAGTAGGCCTCCCAGAGCATCTGTGTACGCTGTCTGAGAGCCAGCACCCTGTCAATGCCCACAGCCCGCACCGTGGAAGGTACCTGAGGGAACAAAGTGACAAAGAACTCACCGGTGAGGCTAATTGGTGTTCTTCCTATAAAAACCTTAGTATCGAGTTTCTACCTGTCAACCACCTCCACAAACTCTTCCAGGCACAAATGTGTAGCACTGGAAAAAGTGTTTTGCAGTGAAATGCTACAGTAGCCTACCCACCTTAACTTACCGGAAGTAAGTTATTTTCTGTGATTGTGCGAGAAGACTAACAAAGTGCAGTAAACGGTAAAAAATGGTTGCACTACTAACCAGTGTGTTTAGATTTACGCCATTGTATTAAAACCGAAAGAACTGATGGTATGCTCTAGTGCGGAGTTTTTAGCCTGCATAATAAAAATGCTTTACAGTATAAATACACAACTATAAAGTGCAATTGAATTAGCAAACATGTTAATTCACACAGGGGTTGGAATATATATTTTGTGACATACTTATTCATTAATCTTGGTTAATGTTAATTTCTACTCATACTAATACATTTGTAACATTTCAAGTTGTAAATTTTATTTAAAAAAAAAATAATATATATATATATAAATTCATGTTTGCTACATCCAAAAATTTAAGATAAAAAAAAATTGTTTTGTTTTGAAAGATGTCTCACATAGGCTGCATTTATCTGATAAAAATACAGTAAAAACAGAATGATCAGAAATATTACTACAATTTAAAATATCTTGACTAAAATCTCAAACCCAAAGATTAATTCTTTATCAAAGTTAAGATTCTGCCACACCCCCCTAAAATGGCTCATTCAAACACGCCCCCACATGTCTACATCACAATGTGAAAATACTTGCGCAATGCTGCCCAAATGTGCACACAAAGAAAGAAGGCGTGGTTTCAGTAACCGCAGTACTGTTGATGCAGCCGTGTCAGGGAGACACTGTGTGCTTCTATGTGAAAGCATTTTATGGACGACAGTTTTGTGAACCTAGGAGAGGAGGTAATTCTAACTTTGTTATGACAATCAGGCGCTTCTGAATCAGCGACGGGAATTATTGACTGTTCAAATGCGAAGTTTTGCGCGTTGTGTGTGTGTGTGTGCGTACGTGTGTGACAGAGAGAGAGAGAGAGAGAGAGAGAGAGAGAGAGAGAGAGGGTCACATCACAGTGGAGTCAGCTTTTTTTAATCGCAGCTTTTGTGCAAACACATACGAGCATCATCACTAGGGCTTTTCACACTGTGCTTAACCCCGGGTTATCATCGTTCTAAACACCGCTTTTAACCCCGGGTAAAGACACGTTTCACACCTGTAATTTGAAAGCGGTGTTAGCACCGTATTTTACCCGGGGTTATGAAACCCTGCTCCGGAGCAGTGTTATCCCCGCATTGCGGGGCTAAGTTTGTTCAGTGTGAAACAGAGCGGTGTTTGCTTGTTACTGCTGAACGATTGGCAACAGACAGCCAATCAGAGATTGAGCAGCGAGGCTCATGTCATCAATCAGAGCAAACTGCACTTTGTAGAAAACAAAGCGTTTGAGAGAGGCGGGGCATAGAGGACCTACAATAATTAACAGTCTTTGAATAATAATGTGTTTTTTGAACATTAAAGCATGCTAACATATTCTATTACACCAAATACACAAAATAATGATCTTTAAAAAGCATCACATGACCCCTTTAATCTTTTAACGGCAAAGCTCAATTTTCAGCAGCCAGACTTCAGCGTCACATGATCTTTCAGAAACCATTCAAATATGCTCATTTGGTGCTCAAAAAACATTTATTTTTATTATCAATGATGAAAACAGTTATGCTGCTTCATATTTTCATGAAAACTTTGTTACTTTTTTTACAGGATTTTTTTTATTTAAAAGAAACTCACTGGCCACTTTATTAGGTACACCTTGCTAGTCCCGGGTTGGACCCCCTTTTGCCTTCAGAAATGCCTTAATTCTTCGTGGCATAGATTCTATAAGGTATTGGAAACATTCCTCAGAGATTTTGGTCCATATTAACATGATAGCATCACGCAGTTGCTGCAGATTTGTCAGCTGCACATCCATGATGCGAATCTCCCGTTCCACCACATCCCAAAGGTGCTCTATTGGATTGAGATCTGGTGACTGTGGAGGCCATTTGAGTAAAGTGAACTCATTGTAATGTTCAAGAAACCAGTCTGAGATTATTTAAACTTTGTGACATGGTGCATTATCCTGCTGGAAGTAACCATCAGAAGATGGGTACACTGTAGTCATAAAGGGATGGACATGGTCAGCAACAATACTCAGGTAGGCTGTGGCGTTTAAACGATGCTCAATTGGCACTAAGTGTACCAAGAAAATATCCCCCACACCATTACACCACCACCACTAGCCTAAACCGTTGAGACAAGGCAGGATGGATCCATGCTTTCATGTTCTTTATGCCAAATTCGGATCCTACCATCTGAATGTCGCAGCAGAGATCGAGACTCATCAGACCAGGCAACGTTTTTCCAATCTTCTATTGTCCAATTTTGTTGAGCCTGTGTGAATTGTAGCCTCCGTTTCCTGTTCTTAGCTGACAGGAGCGGCACCCGGTGTGGTCTTCTGCTGCTGTAGCCCATCTGCTTCAGGGTTCGACGTGTTGTGCGTTCAGAGATGGTATTCTGCATACCTTGGTTGTAACGAGTGGTTATTTGAGTTACTGTTGCCTTTCTATCATCTCTAACCAGTCTGTCCATTCTCCTCTGACCTCTGACATCAACAAGGCATTTTTCGTCCACACAACTGCCGCTCACTGGATATTTTCTCTTTTTCGGACCATTCTCTGTAAACTCTAGAGATGGTTGTGTGTGAAAATCCCAGTATATCAGCAGTTTTTGAAATACTCAGACCAGCCGTCTGGCACCAACACCATTTCACGTTCAAAGTCACTTAAATCCCCTTTCTTCCCCATTCTGATGCTCGGTTTGAACTTCAGCAAGTCGTCTTCACCACATCTAGATGCCTAAATGCATTGAGTTGCTGCCATTTGATTGGCTGATTAGCAATTTGTGTTACCAAGCAATTGAACAGGTGTACCTAATAAAGTGGCCGTTGAGTGTATACATTAACATTAACCAAGATTAACAAATGCTCTAAAATGTTCGTTGTTAGTTCATGACACCTTATACATTAACTAATGTTAACAAATTGAATCTAAATGAAATTTCTAATTAAATATTCATGTCACACAGCAGAAGGACTAGATAATGGTGACAGTCCAAAAATCTAAGAACACACACTTTCCTTTATGCATTCATATGAAATCTTCATGATAAAAAAGTGCTTATGTATTTTATTTTCAACCAACATGTTTTAATTATCAGCTTCTTCCATCCTCATGTTCCCTTCTCAGAAAAGTGACATTCGATTTATTCACACGAAGGTCTGTTACCTGAAGCAACAGTCTCTCGTCGCCCTCGATGACTGCCTGGTTCCACTGGATGACATCAGAGAAAGGTAACTCCCAGCCATTACTGAGTAACACCGGGATACAAGCGGCCTGTGAGGGATACAACCACAGGAAGATAGACAGTGGCTTAGACTATAATTAGCATCAGCATAATCAATTCATCTAATGAAAAACAAAAACACGCACAAGAAAACAGACCAAGTTCACTCCAAATGCACTGAAAAGTAGACATAGTGCATCTGATTTTCCCTTTAGGGAAGGTTATGAGATATATAGCGTGTGATGAAAAGGCTGTCGGTTGTTTAAGAAATCTCAGAGGGGCCTGTGCATGACTCACTGCTCCCATCCAGCTTTTTTATCAGACACACCGCCAGACAGATGTGTTAATTACCCCATCTCCCTCGCCACGAATAGGAGGGCGAGGAAGGATAGAAACATGGGTCCATGATTTATTGAAGTGGATTTGCTCGCCTTCCCTCTTGTTTACTATTCCATCTTGATGTTGCTCTGCTTTTCCTCACAGATTCCTTGTTTGACTTTTTTCTTCTTCTTTTCGGCATTCAGCTCGTATTCTGCTCTACAGTGAGATTTTTAATTAAATCACAAGAGAGTGCAATCCTAAGAATGGGCCAAGATCAAACACACCCCCTCTAGCTGTGTGCAGCCATGCTTTCATCCTAAACAGCGTTAGAGGACAGCAACAAATTGCTTTAGGTGACTGATTGCTACCTTGGCCTACTAAGCCCACAGAGATCCAGGAGCTGGCCTTTGTTTCATGCTCTGGGATGATAGCTCTAGGGCCGCCCGACTAGCACGGATCCCTCGTGGCACTGATCCATTCTGTGGTTGCTTGCACAGCCATTTTTCTAAAAGGAGTGTGTCGAGGAATCAGCAGCAGAGAGAGGTTGAGAGATTAGAGAGGAAAAAAGCAGGATCTGGATGATAGGGGTCAGGATGTTCTAGAACAGCAGTTATCATGCTGTGGCAAGTATTTTTTTTGTGGTATAATGTTTAGTACCCAGATTTTTTATTTAAATAGCTGTAGTTATGATCCATATACATTCATAAAACAGTTTGTTCTGCTGTTAATTGAATGGGCCACATTTGAAGCCAGTGTAAAATTCAAACCTGTGACCACACATTTAATTTTAATTTTATTAGTATTAGTATTTTTATGCCATGTTAAAACCATAAACAGCCTACTTTTAGGATGATGAACAATAGCCCATTTATTCATGTTCAATCTGATCAATATTAATAATAAATGTAACTCATTTAACACACGTGACTGTATTACATTTTTTTATTGTTTAATTGTATTTTAGTTGCCACATTGCTTAGAAACCATAAATAGCCTACAGTTAGGATTATATTAATTTGTGTTTATATTGAAAATAAAATGTTATTTATTTTATCCTATCCTTCAATTTTAAATCCAGTATCAATAATGTGTGTTTCGAACACTTCTAGTCAGACTAGACGGAATTCCAAAATATAGTATTAATGTTTTAAACTGGGCTGCAATGTTGGCATAACAATGAGATTTTATTGAAAAATCTTTTAGATGTTGTTTTAGAAGCATCCTAAATAAATCAGCAAAAAGGCCAGTCAAGGGATTGATGAGACATCAGCAAGATTTATCTTAATTATAGGAATATGGATATTAATCAAAAGATGGCATTATGTCACACAATCTGTAGACTTGCGCCCAGAGATGTCAATGTACCCACTACTGAAAAAATTCCAAGGAAAATGAAGAAGTGTAACAGTGCTGTAACGGTCTGCCACCTTTGATTTGAAAATGTTTAGTGCCGGCCACCTCTAAAATCCCAATCTTACCCCTGACTAGGTGCTACTTGGCCTGAAATGTTTGAGAACCTCTGTTGGAGAACTTTCAGCAGTGCCAGTAATTGCCAGTTCTTTCTGTGGTTTTGGCTGCCTCCAAAGAAAAGAGATCTATGGAACTCAGACAGGGGCTTATATGGAAAAGCACAGAGGGAGAAAAAGAGGAGTAAAGCGAGGGAGTGCCGAGGAATCAGTGTGAGGGCCGAGCTGGCTGCCAAACCCACCGTTCTGTGGATTTATCCATTCAGCACGGCTCGGCAGAGTCGAAGCGAGGGCACCCTCTGTG
Organism: Ptychobarbus kaznakovi; assembly: GCA_027422405.1. Lineage (NCBI taxonomy): Eukaryota > Metazoa > Chordata > Actinopteri > Cypriniformes > Cyprinidae > Ptychobarbus > Ptychobarbus kaznakovi. Next base: position 9,159,204 of record CM049802.1, read on the forward strand.
AGCTTCCGGCCCTTTCACACACACCACCAGGACGCCAAGAATATATGCGCCTGGGAAGTTTTTCCACTCGATGGCTAATGTGCTATTTATCTGAGAGACTCCAAGACCTGACTGTTTTCATAATCTACCAAACCTTTCTTGAATCTCTAAAAGTCTTGTTGAAGCATTTCATAATGTTTTACCTGCAAAGACTCCAGAAAACGGAACGACCCCAAGCGCCGACCGCGGGGAACAAGACAGAAGGTGGAGTTGTGGAGCAGCTCTTGATAGTCAAATCTAGGAAGGAAATAGAAACAAATACAATTAGGTTAAAATATGGCAAACACACAGTCATGGCCTAGTACTTAGGATACGTGAACTGAGACATTCAGAAGTTTGGGGTCGGTGAGAATTTTTAATGTTTTAGAAAAGAGCCTTTTATGCTCACCAAAGCTGCATTTATTTGATCAAAAACACAGTAAGAACAGTAATGAAATACTGAAATATTATTCCAATTTAATATAACTGTTTTGTATTGTAATGTATTTTAAACTGTAGTTTGGTGCTCAATGTTTTTATTATTATTATCATGTTAAAAGCAGTTGTGCTGCTTATTTTTTTGTAATCCAAGATACATTTCCCCATATTGTTTGATGAATATAAAGTTCAAAAGAACAGCATTTATTTCAAATATAAATCTTTTGTAACAAACCAAGTCTTAACTGTCACTTTTGATCAATTTAAAGCATCCATAATAATAAAAAAATATGAATTTCTTAAAAAAAACACATTGCAGACCCACATGTAATATAATATAATAAAGGTGGTCGGTTAGTGATCTGTGGTGGTCGGTATAAGCGACATGAGTTTCAACCTGACCCCCCCCCCAATCTAGTACTTCCATCATTTCCTATTTCTTTTCTCTCTGTGCTCTCTGTGCTATTTATTGAGGTGTCAAAGAAGCCGAAAGTACAATGAAAAAACACCAACATTAAGGAAACCCATTACCCAGTGCAAAGAACAACCGTTCAAAGGCAGTTTAAAGAGAGGCTCTTTGAGAGCCACACTGGCACTACTCAAAATGCAGCCACGCTAGAAGGCTGTTTTGATCCAAGCAAGCCATTGTTTTTGCCTCAAGCTGTTGTCCCTGGCAACCATTAATGGTTTCTAAGAATACACTGAATCCAGAAGCTTTGTGTGATTGCCACCGCTGGATGATAAGTGAGGGTGAAGGTGGGAAAAAACTGTGTTTGACCCAGAGTGTGTTAATGAGTATGGAAATTAGGTATTGTACAACAGATCTGATCCCAGATAGATGCTCTGTCAGAACAGCAAGTGCTGAGCTGCCATCTGCCCTGAACAGAAAAACATTTTATTGATGCAGCCTGACACATTCAATATTAATTGTCTGCTGAAAGTCACAGGGAAGAAAGTATGAATAATGTAAACGTTCTTCAAGGGCCTTGCTAAGTAACTTTGGACATCATTGTCATTGTTGTTATTGTAACTACAAATAAATCTAAAACTACTAAAATTGCTTTTGGTAATTTAAATGAAAATCGAGATAAAATAATTTGAGATAAAAATATAAATACAGTAAATGTTGAGATAAAATATAAATATTAGTTGGAAAAACTCACTTGAAATAAAAAAAGTTTACAAAAGCATGGCAAAATTGCTTAAAATAAAATGAAATTAAAAATCTAAAAACGCAAACTAATTCTAAATATTATAATAGTATATACATAATACTAAAATAACAAACACTGTGATTGAAAATTCCATGCAGGTGTAGCATTTCTAAAATTGTGGTTAGTTCTTGAGAAGCTGTTTATATCAGTCTCCAGCTTTGTATATTCTACTTGTCAACATCTCTGCCATGTCAATGAACTGCTCATTGACACATAACAAATGTTTTGCTTCTGGTCTAAGTGTTAGAACTGTGTGTGTGCTTCTTACTGGATATCATTTGAGCCTCCGTTTTACTGTATGGCCCCTCATTTTGCTTGGCTCCAGATCATCCACGTGTGGATAGAACCGTTACAACGCTGAAAGAACCCAATGTTCCCCATCAGCCCAGCAGAACAAGTCCACGCCGCTTGGCCCTGAGTGAAACCTCCAACGGGAGTGTAAACACACTTGTATGAAAGCGTCTCTATCTCCATTTAGTAGGAGGTGTGTTTATTTACCGGAGAGCCAGTGGAGTAAACACTGCTACCATACATCTTTCTGTCTTGGCACCCCTCTCAAAGCACTCTGAGAATTAAGAGCCAATCTCTCTTTGACCTGCCTTTCAATTTCAGTTCTTTTTTTCAACATGCATCATCTTTGAGCATCCAAACAGAGTGCATTTTTCACAAATAAATAAAAACGACATTGAGAACTTGTATTAAATTCCTGAATAGAAACCCAGTTGGACTCTTTTCTGCAAGTTGTTCTGGACTTTTTTTTATTATTTTGTGATAATGACTGACTGATCGTACATCCCGCTTAATGCACTGCACCAAAAAAAAATACAAATAAATGGACATTAAATATTATTTGAGTTTAATTGATGTTGTTATGTAAGAAGAAAAAGAGCACAGAGTGAAATGAGAGACAAGAAACATCTGCAAGGCAACAGTGAATTATACGGTTCATCTGTGATTTATACAAAAAAGGCCTATATGTAATATTTTACAAAAAACTACATTCAGATTGATCTACAGTGTAACTATGCATACAGTGTAACATAACACGCACACAACACACCACACATATTACAATATATATATATAATACAGAAAAAACAGTAATATTGTGAAATCTTATTGCAATTTCTAATAATGCTTTCCTATTTTAATATACTTTAAAATATAATTTATTTCTGTGACGTAGTGCTGAATTTTCAGCATCATTACTCCAGTCTTCAGTGTCACATGATCCTTCAGAAATCATTCTAATATGCTGATTTATTATGAGTGTTGAAACTGTTGTGCTTTTGAAAAATTACAAATTTCTAAGTGAGGTGTCACTGCACAAACTATTTTTCGAACATGCTTTTCAAATGCTAAATGAGAATCTAAAATAACTCCAAGATACTTAAACTCTGGTACAATTTGTATTTTTTCACCATTAACTAATATATCTGGTTGGACCTCCTCCTTCCTTTTAATTTTAAAATACAAACATGCACTTTTACGAACATTTAATGTTAAGCAGCACTGAGTAAACCAATCTAAATATTTGTCATTGCGATAGATAATTTTTGTGCCACCTTTTCTTTTGTTTTGTCATGTACATAAATCACAGTGTCATCTGCGTACATTTGAATATGTACATCAGGACAAACATCTGGAAGATCATTCAAATACAAACTAAAGATTAATGGCCCTAGGATTGACCCCTGAGGAACCCCTGTGGGACAATCTCTTAAAGGAGAAATGTATGTATTAATCGGGTACACTGTTTCCTTGATGTAAGATAAGACTCAATCCATTTTATTGTATCTTCGAAAAATTTAAATGTGATAATTTAGATAATAAAATATTGTGATTTAGTGTATCGAATGCCTTTTGTAAATCAAGGAACACAACACTCACAACCCCACCCTTATCTAATTTTGACCGAATTTGCAGTTTCTGTCGAATGCTGTTTACGAAACCCAAATTACATAGGACACAATACATTTTGTATATCTACGAAAATCACAATTTGATCAGTTACTACTTTTTCTACTATTTTAGACACTATTGATAGAATTGAAATCGGCCTATAATTTACCACATTAGATGGATCACCTGTATTAAAAAACTGGGGTAACTAACCCTGTTTTCCAACAACTTGAGGATGTAGATTGTCTAACTTATAAGTTCACAAAATGAGTAATTGGTGCAAATTTTTTTTTTTTATTACAGTCTAAACCATCTATATCTTTGGCATTGGAATGTTTTTAATCTTTTATAATATTCTGAATTATACTCTCTGTAACTGTTGTCAAATGAAGTGCAGATTTGTCTAAAATCACTGATTAAATTTCTTTGTCTTATTTCAAATTTATCACTCAAATGTTTAACTGAGTCAACGAAGTAATTATTAAATACATCAGCAATTTCATCAGGTTTATCAATTATATTTCTTTCAAATCCAATTCTAAACATTTATTACATGATTTAATGTCTTTCTTTATCAATTTATTAATAGTTTGCCATACCCTTTTACTACTGCCTTTAGCCTCATTTAGAATATTAACAAAATGTTTTACCTTAGCCTGCCGTAATGTCTTAATTACCTTATTTCTTTAACTATGAAATAGAAGTCGATCTTGTTGCAAACCAGATTTTATAGCTTTTTTTAAAGCATTATGACGCTTTTTCATAAGCATCCATACCTGTTCATTAATCCATGGTAAATTATTCTTTCTAGACTTATTTCCAACTAATTGTGTATATGTATTCCTTACATTTTTAGCTCCTCTATAAATATTCTATGTACAGTTTCCAGGTTTTCAGAAAATAAAAGTGATTGCCAATCAATTTGTCCAAGCTCTTCTTCAAAAGCACTCATATCCTTTTTTGGTATTCTATATGAATAATTCTGGTTACTCTGGTTAGTATTATGATAGACAAATCTATTCTTATTCAGCTTCCTAGAAACAAGTATTAAATTGTGATCTGCTATTCCAGTTAAAAGATTAAAGTTTTTGTAATTAGACCGCACAACGCCTCCAGAATGCAGCACCATAATCCAATACGACACACCGAGCACCACCGATGACACCAGGGCCTGGGTTGAGCTGAATATCACCAGCCAGGAGAAGCGTTGTCATCAAATAAAGGAGGCACTTTTATCTGAGGCCGGACAGATCTCACACGTGTCGAATTCATTTGTACAGTTGGTATTGAAGCCTTTCCGTGGTTTAAAACAATGGAATATGAGGCGAACTGACCTAGTTCACGGAGATGAACTGCCTATTGGACCTCGTTGCAACGTACGTGAGTAGTCCAACAACACTGAACCGAAACATATAGGAGGGCAATAACATATCCGTAAAACATAGTTTTATGCATCAATTTCATCTTGTGGGGATTCAGGAGAGCTGCAGCATAATTATTCTTTGCATTAAATACATTAAGATTATGAAAATCAGGTCATTTTAATTTAGTCATGAGAGCAGCTCCTGCCACACTACTCTTCAGGGACGCAATTTTTGCATATCAAAGCATATTAAATGCAAAGTTGACTGGAAGGAAGAAATTGGGTAGGAAAATGTGCACAAGCAGCAGGGATGACCGCAAGCTTGAGAATACTGTCAAGCAAAGCCGATTCAAACACTTGGGAGAGCTTCACAAGGAGTGAACTGAAGCTGGAGTCAGTGCATCAAGAGTCACCACGCTCAGACATCTTCAGGAAAAGGGCTACCAAGCCACTTCTGAAACAGAAACATCGTCAGAAGCATCTTACCTGGGCTAAGGAGAAAACTAACTGGACTGTTTGCTCAGTGGTCAAAGTCCTCTTTTGAGATGAAAGTAAATTTTGCATTTAATTTGGAAATCATGGTCCCAGAGTCTGGAGGAAGAGTGGAGAGTCACAGAATCCATGTTGCTTGAAGTCCAGTGTGAAGTTTCCAGTCAGTGATGATTTGGGCTGCCATGTCATCTGCTGGTGTTGGTCCACTGTGTTTTTCTGAAGTCCACAGTCAACGCAGCCATCTACCAGAAATTTTAGAGCACTGCATGCTTCCTTCTGCTGACAAGCTTTATGGAGATGCTGATTCATTTTACAGCAGACTTGGCACCTGCCCACACTGCCAAAGGTACCAAAAGCTGGTTCCACGACCATGGTGTTACTGTGCTTGATTGGCCAGCAAACTCGCCTGACCTGAACCAGAACCATAGAGAATCAGAGAATCTATGGGTATGTCAAGAGGGAGATGAGAGACACCATACCCAAGACTGCAGATGACCTGAAGGCTGCTATCAAAGCAACCTGGGCTTCTATTACACCTGAGCAGTGCCACAGGCTGATTGCCTCCATGCCACGCCGCATTGATGCAGTAATTCATGCAAAAGGAGGCCCAACCAAGTATTGAGTGCATAGAAATGAACATACTTTTCAGAAGCCTGACATTTCTGTTTAAAATATCCTTTTTTATTGACCTTATGTAATATTCTAATTTTCTGAGACACTGAATTTTGGGTTTTCATTATCTGTCAGCCATATAATATATGCGTTTCACTTTTTGAAATGAGTGACAAAAAATATTGACCTTTTTCATGATATTCAATTTTTTTTTTTAGATGTACCTGTATATATATAAAAATGCATTAATACATTATTTGTAATGGTTACATTTTAGGTCAATCTGAATTGAGCACTAACCAGCATAAACTAGCCTGAGAATGTGCACTAATGTAAACAGATCTTTTCAGCAGAGAATATTCTGACACAGCGAGAGTAATGGCTGGTTGTTTACTGCAATCATCAGAGCTCTTTGCTGTAAGAGGCTGGACTGTTAGGAGACGCTCTAATCTGCTCTTCTGTTTACTACCTGTTAAGAGAACCGCTGTTTATTAGCTAATACATCAGTCATCTCTGAGTGTCAGTGATTAAGAAAAACAAGGCAGGGTTGGTTTATATGCACAGTGTTTTATAATGACGCGTGTGGTTGTGTGCGGTAACTTTGGCCCGCTGCAGTCCCCCACTGTGTGTGTTCTTCCTCTTCTAATGTATTTTAATGAACCCATTTACTTGCAAATAGAGGAACAAATAAATAATTTAACAGTGTTTTGTCTCCAAGAGCTAATAAACGACATTCTTGTGCATTTACCGGCACATGCATGGAACACGGCCAGTTCTGCTGGGATATCTGTGTGGGCACGTCTCACTAAATTGGTCATGAGACAATAAAATGACATCAAATATATCTCAATTCTGTACTGTCATCATGTGGTAATGTGTGTGTATGCTTAAGGTTTTAATGCACTGTCTAGCCAAAGTTGTAGACTAAATTTCAGTCTGCTCCTCACACAAAGCTGTCCCAATGACTTTAGAAGCCTTGAATATAGTTCATGAGTCATACAGACTGATTTTAAAACAAATTTTTTTGGACTCTTTTTAGAGCTTAAAAGCAACGCTCTCCATTCATTATATGGAAAAGAGCAGACGGAACAGGAAGAAAAAATCTTACGGGTTTAGAATGTCATGAAGGTGAGTACATGATGAAAAATAATTAGAGGGATAGTTTACCCAAAAATGAAAAATTGTCATGTTAATAATTCACCTTAATGTTTCTAAACAAGTAAGACCTTTATTCATCTCCGGAACACAGAATAAGATATTTTGTGATGAAATCCGAGAGCTTTCTGACCCTGCAGAGACAGCAGGGGAACTACCACGGTCAAGGCACAGAAATGTAGTAAGGAGATTGTTAAAATAGTCCATGTGACATCAGTAATCCAACCATAATTTTATGAAGCTATGCGAATACTTTTTGTGTGCAAAGAAAACAAAAATAACAAATTTATTCAACAATTTCTTCTCTTCTGCATCACTGTCTGCCGCCATTAACGAGGGTCAGAAAGCTCTTGAATTTCATCAGAAATATCTTAATCTGTGTTCCGAAGATCAACAAAGGTTTTACAGGTTTGGAACGACATGAGGGTGAGTAATTTAATGATATCATTTTCATTTTTGGGTGAACTATCACTTTAAGTATTAAGTCAAATTTAAGTAAATGATCAATCAAAACTAGTAAAAATAGGAAACAAAATTAAATATGCAAATATTTCACTCATAAAGACAGTCACTTGTTCCATTCCTAAATAAATAAATGTTTTTGAACAAATCAGTTGAGTGAATGATTCATTGCCTCACTAATGAACTGCATCCAAACAGGCCTACGCTCGTACTATAGTAGGCATAAAACAGTACAGGAAAAAGGATGTCTGAATTCATAGTTTCATAAAACAGTCGGCACATACACACATTTATACAATATGGAACATACTACTTTAACGGTCATGATGTATACCTACTCTGTATGTGTTGCAGCTATAAAATGGTCACTTGTTTTGTTGTTAAAGGGATAGTTCACCCAAAAATTTTAATTCATGTCACATGGACTATTTTAATGATGTCTTTACTAAATTCCTGTGCCTTGAACATGGTAGTTCCCTTGCTGTGTATGCAGGGTCAGAAATAGGGCTGCAACAATAAATCGATGCAGAATTGATTTGTGGATTGATTCTGAGATCTTCCGATTATCTCTGAAATCGATTCTGAGCTTAGATTTAAACAACAGATGGTTCTCTAATCTACTTTTTATCCAGACTCTCAAATGCTCATGAAGAAGAGCGCTTGTGCGTTCAGCTGAGTCATGCAATTTCACCTCGGCTTAGAATGCTTTATGAGGCGAGATTAATGTAAACACAGTCCACTGTGAACACCTTTGTAATTCGCTTTAACCTTTGCTAATTTTATGAATGATTATTTTAGATTCAAGTGTGTGTAAGGATTTGGAAATAAGCAGAGTACGGCTGTTTCTAAAGCCGTTTTCAGTGCATCTGCTGCTCAAAACTAAAGCTCAGAATCGCGATGCATTAGGAAAATCTCAGAATTTATGCAAAATCTCGATTTGTGATGCATCGATTTATTTTCCCAGCCCTAGTCAGAAAGCTCTCAAGTTTCATCAAAAATATCTTAATTTGTGTTCCAAAGATGAACAAAGGACAAAGGACAAAAGGGTGAGTAATTAATGACAGAATGTTCATTTTTGTGTGAACTATCCCTTTAATGAATCTGAGTTTTGAACAAATTGACTAAATTAATGATTCAGTGACTCACTATTCAGTCAACTGTTTAGTTCCATTTTTGTTTCAATATGTTCATTGAACAATTTAAGTGGCTTACTCGTAAAGATGGTCAGTTGTCGCCACTTACTGGCGTAACAGTGTGACTTGTAGAAAGATTGACTAAAAACAAAACTAACCCCTGCCACTGTCTTATCACTAACAAAACAACAAAAACAAACAAAGAAATATCCAGTGGGGTGTCGGAGTCTGCTGTGTGTGTTTGGGTTCCCCTGCTAAGTAAACTCAGGGCCATGCCACACTCAGTTAAGAATAGATAGCTGCAGGTGTGTGTGTGTGTGTGTGTGTGTGTGTGTGTGTGTGTGTGTGTGTGTGTGTGTGTGTGTGTGTGTGTGTGTGTGTGTGTGTGTGTGTGTGTGTGTGTGTGTGTGTGTGTGTGTGTGTGTGTGTGTGTGTGTGTGTGTGTGTGAAAGAGAGATAGCGTGCATGCTCAGGTATATGTTCAAGAAAGCACTTGCAGACATGCTTCTAGTATCTACCTTCTCCAGGGGGAAAAGTGTGTGAAATATTTAAGATGGAAATGGAGGAAATCCCTCTTTCACTTTCTTTTTCCTTTGGCTTTACACCTTTATTTCACTCTTTTACTTATTTCCCGTTTCAGGTTGCTACTTCCTGCCAGTTTAGCTAGTGCCAGTAGCTGGTCTCTGTCTCTTTCTTTCTGTTATTGAGTGGAGCACTGAGGGGGCAGCTGTTGTGCTGTCTGTGTATCAGAGCTGCTAAACATTCCCCGGCTTTTCAGCTGTCATCAACGGCTGTGGACCGGAGGCCTCTGTATATGTGTGAGTGTAAGAACCAGTGCGTGAATGAGAGGCTGTTTGTGCTGAAAGTGGTGAGTGTGAAAGATAGTATTCATACTGCTGAATGCTGATGATTTGAACTTTTATCTGTGCACTGTATTCCCATACAGTATGCATTTATTACGACTGGCAGAGTTCATTTATGAGATGGTTAAATTGAATGTGTAATTTTCAATTTTAAAGAAAAACTTTCAGTGCAATATGCAGAGGCAATTATACAAAATTATAAGAAGTCAGTAAGATCTCTTTTGAGATAAAGTAATACTTTTATTCTGCAAGGATGAAATAAATTGATCAAAAGTGACAGTAAATATTTTATAATGTTAGGAAAGATTTAGATTTCACATAAGTGCAGTTGTTTTGAACTTTCTATTTATCAAAGAATTCTGAAGTGTAACACAATATCCATAAAAAAAATATAAAGCAGCAAAATTATTTTCATCAATGATAATTATAAATGTTTCTTGCACACCAAATAAATTACATAAAAAATAAAAATTATAAAACAATTATTTTAAATACCATAATTCTACTTTTACTGTATTTTTGCTCAAATAAATGTTATTTATTTATTAAATGTTAATATATAATATTTAAAACAAAAATATCTACTTATAGTTTGTGCATAAAGAAGAATTATTTCACATAACTGCTATTCTTTTGAACTTTATATTTATCAAAGTATTATGAAAACAACGTATCACAATATCCACAAAATATAAAGCAGCAAACTATTTTTTTTATACTGATAATAATAAATGCTTCTTGAGCAACAAATAAATTAGATTTTATAATATTTCATAATATTACTGTTTTATCATATTTTTTATCAAATATGATTTATTTATTAAATGTTAATATAATATATAACAATTATATATACATATAGTTTGTGCATAAAAAATTATATATATCACATAACTGCTGTTTTTGTTACTTTATATTTATCAAAAAATCCTGAAAACAGTGTATTACAATATCCACAAAAATATAAAGCAGGAAAACTATTTTCATCACTTATAATAATAAATGTTTCTTGAGCACCAAATTAATTACATTGTAAAAAATTAAATAAAAAGCAATTATTTTAAATTGTAATATTCATAATAATACTATTTTTACTATATTTTTGATCAAACATGGTATTTATTTATTAGATATTAATATTATATACAGTCATGGCCAAAAATATCGGCTCCCTTGGTAAATATGATCAAAGAAGGCTGTGAAAATTAATCTGCATTTTTAATCCTTTTGATCTTTTATTCAAAAGATCTCAGTAAGAATTTTAAATGGGGGGGGGGGGCATTATTATAAAATAAATGTTTTTCTCAAATACACGTTGGACACAATTATTGGCACCCTTAGAAATTTTTATGAGTAAAATATCTTCCCATTCATATTCACAATTTTGAACACTCCAGGCTGATTATGAACATGAAATTATCCAGCCATGGCTTCCCGTTTGACAGAAATATAAACAGGAGGGAAAACAAAGCCATTATCATTCATCATAATGATAAAAACCAAAGAATATATTTCTGATGTGCAGCAAAAGATAATTGTGGTTCACAAATTAGTGAAGCGCCTTTAAGAAAAGAGCTAGAGCAGTGAAAATTCCCATTTCCACCATCAGGGCAATAATTTTAGAATTTCCAATCAACAGAAAATGTTACGAAAATGCCTGGAAGAGGACGTGTGTCTATATTGTCCTAATACACAGTGAGAAGGAGAGTTTGAGTGGCTAAAGACACTCCAAGGACCACAGCTGGAGAATTGCAGAAAATAGTTGAGTCTCATGGTCAGAAACCCCTTTAAAAAAAACTGTCAAACAGCCCCTATATCACCACATGTTGTTTGGGAGGGTTTCAAGAAAAATTATCCTAGCTCATCCAAAAACAATCTCCAGCATATTCAGTTATCAGACACGACTGGAACTTCATATGGGACTGGCTTCTATGGTCAGATGAAACAAAAAAAATTGCTTTTTAGCAGCAAACACTCAAGATGGGTTTTGGTGACACAGGATAAAAAGTACCCTATGTGAACAATGAAATATACTGCTGTATTTTTGATGTTGTGGCCCTATATTTCTGCTGGAGGTCCTGGACATCTTGTTTAGACACATGTCATCAATGGATTCTATCAAATACCAACAGATAAAATCAACAAGTGACTGAATCTGTTATAAATCTTATAATGGGCCATGTTGGATCTTCCAACCGGACAATAATAAAAAAAAAAACTTAAAAAAACAACATAAAACGGGCCACAGGCACAAAACCAGCTTCTGCTATGGCCAATCCATACTCAGACCTGAACCCTATAGAAAATGAGTGATTGAACTGAAGAGAACATTGCCAACATGGAGCTGGGATTCTAACGGTCTGGAGTGATTCTGGATGAAGGAATGGTCTCTGATTCTTGTCATGTGTTCTCTAGCCTCATCAGGCATTATAGGGACATTAGAGCTGTTAAACTGGCAAATGGAGGTTTCAAAAAGTAATGAATAAAAGGGTGCCGTTAATTGTGGCCAATGTGTATTAGAGAAAAACATGTATTTCATAATGATATTTCTCCCATATTAAATTCTTATTATCCAATGAAAGGTTAAATTTGTGTACATTTTGTAAAAGATCCAAAGGATTAACAATGCAGATTAATTTCCACAGCCTTCTTTGATCATATTCATCTGTCACTTGGCAGAAGCGAGTCAAAACAGATGGAAAGACAGGTTGTATAACATCCCTATTATTCTCAAAAAGCAATTGAATTTGCAAGGTAAAAGAAAATATGACCCTGAATAAATAAAAATGGTGGTTAGTTACTGTATTAGGTCACCACTTGATGTCCAATATAAAATATGGGTCCTGAAGCAAAACCAGTTGATGTAAAGGACGGACTCATACACCTTGCCTTAGGCTCTGTTTCTGTGCTGCAGTTATTGAGGCTTATAAAGCACTGATGCAGAGACTAGACAGATTGAAGCTGTCTCTCTCTCCTTCACACACACACACACACACACACACACACACACACACACACACACACACACACACACACACACACACACACACACACACACAGATTGGGTGTGTTCTGTCGTCTTTGACAGTCAGCCACCAGTGGACCGCTGATCTTCATCTATCATCCGTTGCAGAGGGACAAAGGTCATGTGTAAATCACTCTCTCACTTCCTCTATATCCCTCTCTCTCTCTTTCACACACAAACCCTTTGTCCTTCTCTTGCTGTCTGCAGGATTAGATATTTAATCTGGTTTGTACTGGCCATGCGTATGTATCGGCATACAATGCAGCTCAGGGCAAAACCATTCAATTAAAATATTCCTTTGGACAGAGAGGGACATTTTAGATCTCCACTCAAATGTACACTAATCTACATGTAATAAGTCCAAGAACACATGTAGGACATTTAAATATGAACAAGCTATTATTCTGACAAGAGCTGTTATTTTTACATCACGTAACATGATATTAAGATCAGTAAAATTAAACAGCAGACCATTTCACTGTGACATTCTTTTCAGGCTGCATTATACGACTCTAGGCTAAAGCGTCATTACATGGCAGACTGAAATAACATCACATACCCACAACAGAAATGTATAGGGCACAAGGGTGTGTCTCCAAAGGCTATTTCCAGCCCTGAAGTACGACAATCTGTTATTATCAGCTCCTAATGTATTGTGAACCATTCTAAAGCAAATGTTACTCATGTTACATCAGCTTACTGAGAGAGAGAACGTTCGCAGCACAGTGATTGCCAGAGTATGAGGGACAGCGAGCGATCTGCCTTCTGTCTCTTTCTCTAACCAACTCGTTCTCACCCCTTCAACCTCTGCAGCAATGCTGACAACACTCATATGTCTATTTTCCAAACACAACCTCTGGATATGACGCTGGGCATGTGCACTCAACTTCTTTGGTCGACCAAGGCGAGGCCTGTTCTGAGTGGAACCTGTCCTGTTAAACCGCTGTATGGTCTTGGCCACCGTGCTGCAGCTCAGTTTCAGGGTCTTGGCAATCTTACAGCCTACGCCATCTTTATGTAGAGCAACAACTCCTTTTCTCAGATCGTCAGAGAGTTCTTTGCCATGAGGTGCCATGGTGAACTTCCAGTGACCAGTATGAGAGAGTGAGAGCGATAACACCAAATTTAACACACCTGCTCCCCATTCACACCTGAGACCTTGTAACACTATTGAGTCACATGACACCGGGGAAAGAAAATGGCTAATTGGGCCCAATTAGGACATTTTCACTTAGGGGTGTACTCACTTTTGTGGCCAGCGATTTAGACATTAATGGCTGAGCGTTTTTACACCGTTATACAAGCTGTACACTTACTACATTACATTGTAGCAAAGTGTAATTTCTTCAGTGTTGTCACATGAAAAGATATAATAAAATATTTACAAAAAGGTGAGGGGTGTATCTCACTTCTGTGAGATACTGTACATAAAAAAAATAAATAATATATAATATATATATAACATATAACATATATACACAAACACACACACACATCACACACACACACACACACACACACACACACACACACACACACAACACACACACACACACACACACACACCACACACACACACACACACACACACACACACACACACACACACACACACACACACACACACACACACACACACACACACACACACACACACACCACACACACACATAGTCAAAACTAAAAATTATTCAGACACCAGATCTCATTTTTTGATATTTTTTTTACTAGTGGGTGCAGGACACTATAGTTAATTTAAAACTGGTAAAAACACTTTGACCTAAATACATTTTGGTGTGACTGTATGTGTATATGTATATGTCTCCAAGATGCTTCAAGAAACCTACCTGCAAAGCTACAGTACTGTTAAAATTTTAGGCACTTGTGCAAAAATGCTGTAAAAACGAGGATGCTGTCAAAAATAATGTCATAAATAGATTTTCTTTATCAATTAACTTCTAAATTAAATCAACATGTGACCATCCTTTGCGTTTAAAGCAGCTTTTTCCCTAGGTGCACTTGCGCATAGTTTTTCGGGTAGCTTTGCAGGTAAAGGCTTCTTGGAGTATCTTGGAGACGTTTCCACAGTTCTTCTAGATTTAGTCTGTCTCAGTTTGTTCTGTTTCGTCATGCCATTTCAGACAGACTGGATGATGAGCCCTGGCTGTTGTCAGACAAAAATCTCACTGGATTATTACAATTAATGGCTAAATTAATGTTTGGAAATGTAAACTGATATTTCCTACTGACACATTACAGCAAAATATAAAAATAACTGACTTAAAACAATTTTTTAGCAGGTGAAAATTCTAGTGCTCTGATAATTTTGCCCACCACTAAAATATATAAAGCAATTATATCATATTATGTATATATAAAATATTTTTTTATTTGTCTGTCTTTATTTTCCTTAATTTAAGTCCATTGTTTTACATTGTTTGTTTTGCACCATTTTCTTGGGACACAACAGCTGGAAATGCTTTGGCAATACAAATGTACAATCATTTCAAATGTCAATAAAGCACATTAAAACAGATAGAACGAGAGAAAGACAGAGCAGAGCGAGAGAGAATGAGAGAGAAAATTAGTATTTTGCACACTGAATCTTCCCTTCCCAAAATGATAAACAATTAAATTAATTTTAATTAATTCTATAAAGTATCCTGGCTATTACACAGCGCCCTGTAATACTGTATTCGGATTGGTCAGTTGCATCATTCAGTGGTCAAATATATTAACTGTTGCCCATAGCAACACTGTATAAATGTATATTTCTGTTTTCTATGCGGTATCCACCATAATAAAATATTCACAAAACCATTATCACAAAATAAATCCCTTCACGCTGATAGACCATGAAATATAAAAATTAGCCTTGAATGCCACTCTTCTCTAGGGGATCATGGAATGCCATGTGACACACACATACAAATTGAAATTACAGATTAAAATTCAAGACGATGATGCACATGAACTAAGAACATTTGCAGTTTGTATTGCTACAGTACTTCATTGCATGTTAAATGATTCTGATTTTTTTAGGCTCAGCCTGATATGGCTACAATCCTAGAATCACCCCTGAGTGAAATAAAAGCTTAAATGATCCTCCTGCAGAAAAAGAGACGGGTAAATGGATGAAAGCAAGAATGAGGAGAGAGTGTGGGAGAGAAAAACTGAGGACCAGTTCAAACCTCATCTTATAATAGCAGAAACTGGATGCCATCTGTGACATACACAAACATACACACATTCATTCTCTCTCTCAGTTGTGGTTCTTCAATTCTTACTCCTTCCAGATCCTGTTTTTCTCTCAGTTTCTGCCGTGGTTAACCCTGGATGTTGTGGTTTGTGTGTGTGGTTACGTGTCCAGGCTGATGTTTTAATCTGATCTGAGGTGCTTTTTTTTTTACTACACAACAGTATGATAAGCCTCTCTCTTTTTCATTGTGTCACTTTCTGTCACACACTCCAGACAACTTTGGCTGGTGTCCCAGAGTCCTCTGTGAACACACACCTTTCACCCCGCCTGCTTTATGAGTCATGCAGCAATGCGGTGACACTGAGAGCAGGCACATTAGCTCCTGCCGCTAACACCTTCATCTGTTATCAGCCTTCAGCACACATTTACACCAACACTATTTACTGTGTATGTGTATTTTAATGGGATCATATAATGGAAAACTGGATTATTTTGCTATGCTGAAACAAAAGAGTGCAATAATATTTTATGGACACAGGCTAACGTTCACAACGCAAAGCTTCCTCTGTTCACACAGACTATTTATTAATGTTAAGCTTCAAAACCGGCTTGGTGTCGAAACTGGGAAACACTTCTTGAGAAATGGTGACGGTTGTGGCATGTCATAACAAAGAGGTCATGGTTTGTTTGTGTTGGAAAATGCTGTAACTACATTAACTGCACCTTTTTTCAATGTAGGGTGACCATACGTCTTCCTTTTCCCGGACTTGTCCAGGCTGGGATTTCTAAATTGCTTAAAATGTCTGGGTTTTGGCTTTCTTTATTGACATAATCTCGTTGTGCAGGCATTGCACATAACTGACTAAGCATGGTTTGCAAGAAGGTGGGATCTACAGAGAACGGTCAAAGCAATGCCAATACACATACATACAAAGTATGAGGATTGTAAAGAGCACAAAGAACACTTTTGCCAATTTCGGAATCCCAGCCAGGACATGTCCAGGAAAAATAGGATGATAACTTGTTTTCTGGTTTTAAGACTCGTTCTTGCAGCACTCTATCGTTATAATAAACCTTTTACCATTACTGACTTTTACTGGTTTGCCAGGTCTATGGTTTGATCCTGCGGATTGAGGGTTTTACATCTTGCACAAATTAAATGTGAATATAAGAAAACTTGTCCAACCAACAACCAGTAAAAGTTCTGAAAGTCAAACCATTTTATAATGGACTCTATTTTTGATAGAAACTGCATATTTTTGATAGAGACTGTACATATTTATATAACCCAAGTAACCACTATAGCATGCCTCGGTCGTACTTTGTAAATAAATAATACAATAATACATAATTGTCTTTCAGTGACATCTCTGACTTTGTCAGGCTTGATATTTTTTTTCAATGGTTGTGAATGTAATGTTTAAAAAAAAAATCTAATTGTAAAGCTGCTTCTTACATTATACAGTAGGTCCACAAATAAAAGCAAATTTGAAATGGCATAAAAGTGAATCTGTGTTTATTAGTTTTTTTGGGCCTTGGTATTGGGCTGCTTTTGGCCTAGTTTTAATAATAATAAATTATATTTATATAGCGCTTTTCTATAAGTACTCAAAGCGCTCTACATTGTCAGGGGCTATCTCCTCATCCACCAGCAGTGTGCAGCATCCACCTGGATGATGCGACGGCGGCCCCAGCCACTAGTTGTGCCAGAACACCACCCCACACACACACCAGCTTACTGGTGGAGAGGAGACAGAGTGATGCAGCCAATCCGTAGATATGGGGATTGTTAGGAGGCCATGATGCTCAGAGGCCAATGGGTGAATTTGGCCAGGATGCCGAGGTCACACCTCTACTCTTTTCAAAAGACATCCTGTGATTTTTATTGACCACAGAGAGTCAGGACCTCGGTTTAACGTCTCATCCGAAGGACGGTGCTTTTTACAGTTGTGTCCCCGTCACTACACTGGGGCGTTAGGACCCAAACAGACTGCAGGGTGAGCACCCCCTGCTGGCCTCACTAACACCTCTTCCAACAGCAACCTAGTTTTCCCAGGAGGTCTCCCATCCAGATACTGACCAGGCTCAACCCTGCTTAGCTTCAGTGGGCAACCGGTCTTGGGCTGCAGGGTGATATGGCTGCCGTTTTGCTGCTAGATTTGATTGGTGATAGAGCTGCTAGTTTTGATTGGTGATAGAGCTGTTTTTGTCACACAGACCTGGCAACACTGTTCTTTTCCCTGATGTGCACATGATTATGTGTTTGTATGAAGTTCAGTGTTTTAGCCCTGCTTATAGGAAACCACAGGGCTCAGTCTAGCACTGCTCTGCTATTTGTCCTGGATCTGGACCTGATGCAAATATGTCTCAGTATAAAATCAAGTGTTTCTCTCTGCTAAGCATTACATTGATCATCTCTCTCTCTCTCTCAATTACGATGGATTTGAATGAAGATCTTAAGCTCTGTAAGCTGGACTGATACAACCCTCTTCCACCTGATCCTATTACACACACACACACACACACACACACACACACACACGCACACACACACACACACACACACACACACACACATTTTCTTGATATAAACCTACAGTATAGAATGTAAACATACTATAATTAAAATAAAACATAGTGACATATTTCTGAGCTAAAACTTTTTTTTCGATGTAAAATATGCAGCAGACAAACACATATGGAGTGTGTTTATATAACTGTACATGCATTATGGTGAGCTCAAATAAACTGAATAGTTAAGCTACAATATTTAGATCACAAGGTACTGAGAGCTTTGATCCCAATGCATGCATGGATTCTGTACATTCCTCTTTTAACTGGTGAAGCATGCCACTAGCAACACCAAAGTCATGGGATTGATTCTCAGGGTACTGATACAAATCTGCAGAATGCACACTGCAAAACAACAAGTTTTGGTGGTGGTTTCCTATAGAAAAATACCTACAGTACAAATAAAGTAATACAATAGAAACAAGTATTTATGGGTTATTCTTAAAATAAATGAAATTTAAAAAATTATTATTAATTAATTAAAATGTAGTTTTATTTTAGGCATAAACCATAAGCACGCCTTAATATCTTATGCCAATTTGCTTTTCAAGTCCATTTATTTTGTTTTAAGGATGTTTAAATATTTTAACAAGACCAAAATACCAAGAAATACAAAGAAAATTATTTTTATTTCATTTTTTTTTCATTTTCGTTTCATTAGATAAAAGTGTCTGTCAAATCTCTAAAAATAATAGATGCAAAGGAAAGTGAAATGAAGACAGAGGCAAAAGGCCTGTTACTCAAAGACACAGAAGGACGAAAAAGAGGAAAATTTGTGAGAAAATAAACAGACAGAGAGAGGAGTTTGAGAACATCTCAGTTCTTCCTGGTTCGCTGTTGAATTATTTACTGCAAATTTACACATCAATGACTGTCTATCTGTCTCTAGCTCCCTCTTCTTCTATATTTCTCTTTTTTCACAACTACATTGATGCTGATTCTTAAATCTGTTTTCTGAGGGGCTGAATATGCACTTGATATTTATGTTACTCTGTGTTTGTGTTTTTATGGCTGTGGGAGTGTGTAAGAGAGTGTGTCTGCTGTGTGTACAGAGAGAGACTAGAGCATATGTGTATTGCAATTGTACATATAGTGTGTATGTGTATCATCTCGCCATTAAAAGAACGGTAAATAACAAAGCTAGACAAACTGTTCCTTTCATCCCTCAGCTTTTGGCCGCCTAAGCCTTGCACTCCATTAGAAACCACTCACCCCTTAAAACCTTGCAGCGTGCAATGCAAAATAAACACGTTTTCTCTCATTACATCAGTGCGGGATTCACTTAATTCCCTGATAGTATGTCAGTTAATCCTGCTTTTATTATTTCAAACACTTGAAATACTAATTTAAGTGTTTTTGAGCTTAAACAAATAGTGTTTTGAACTTTAGCAGCTGCGCTAACATCAGAGCTCCCTCCCATACACAGGTGGATGTAGAACAGAAGGAAATATCTAACCTTTCTTCATTTCCTCTCCCTCTTGATGTCTTATATATATATATTTATATATATACCTAAGGTATACGTTTATAAATACCTAAGGACATTAGGTATATGCACCTAAAATAAAATATTTTAAGTGTGTGTGTTCGTGTGCGTGTACGTGTTAGGGATGTGCAACAGCGATCGAGTACTCGAGTACCTGGCCGTGATAGCAATGATCGATCATTAAAACGATGATTGTGGGGGACATTTTTTTGGATTGGATATAGCAGCACTTTATAACTATATGTTATGTATCTAAGTTTTCTGATTAATATATCACAATGAAGTGTCATAGAACGGGTTTCAGTTTATTGGCATATAGTCAGCTTAACCTCAGGTTGCTATTCTTTTTTAGATGCTTCTTTTTTTAACATTGCTTCATCATAATCATAATCTAACATCTAATCATGTTCATGTTTTCATAGACATGTTTTCATGTCATATTTAAATTTTTTAACATTAATTTTCATAACAGTCTTCAGATATTTTCATTATCTCCATTACAGCCATGCCCTGGTACTCATGCCCCGCACATGCCCCCAGAGTACTCGATTAATCGTTTTTGAAACCTATCAATGATCGAAATAGGAAATTGCCAAAAATGCCCATCTCTAAGTGTATGTGTGCATGTAGGTGTGTGTACGTACACATGTGTAAATTCAAAACTTGAAAAGTATTAATTTAAGGTACATTTAGAACAAATAAAAATGTGCGATTAATTGCGATTAATCACGAGTTAACTCGTGACAATCATGCGATTAATCACGATTAAATATGTTTAATCAATTGACAACTCTAATATATATATATATATATATAAAATACAAATAAATTATGATTTATACTTAAAATATTATTTTATTTTAGGTATAAACCATAAATTGAGAATCAGAGAGACAGAAGGAAGGAGATGTGGGGAGAGGAAGAGATGATGTGTGGTTGAAGGATAAATACGTTTCATCTGTCACGGTTGACAAGAAGAAGAGGGGGATAAGGAGAGAGAGAGAGAGAAAGAGAGCAGCAGAGAGATTAAATATCCTGTTTTGAACAGATGAACATGTAGGAGACTGTGTTTTATAGTCCTGACACATCTAAAACCTGTGTGCCTTAATCATCACATGACGCCGTTGTCGCAATGCTACACCTTTACCAGCATCCTCACATTTACACTTACAATTTACAAAAAACTAAGTTTTTTCCAGGAATGAAGCTGCTCCTGTAAAAGAGTGTTAACTGGTGACTAGCATACGATTAAGCCTATGAAATATGTATGCTATCCTCAATAAGACTTCCATTCATTTCTCAGAGGATTATTGAGTTGCCGCTCGAGTAATCACACTGACCCCTGCAGCTCCAAAAAATTACTATTATAGTTCAGCCTAGCAGGATACACTCATTTTTGTCGGTCACGTGACACCTCTGTGCTCCTGTCGACTTTGGATCGTGCTTGTGGAAATCTCTCCTACAGGCTAACAGGGATTTATTCCTCACTACCGTACTTGCCACAGCTGTCTGGTAGGCTGCTGTGCATGTGTGTGTTGCCTGAGCATGCAGAGAGGTAGATCAAGTATGTGACACCTGTGTAAACATATTGAACAGATAAATAACTCTATTAGAGGTCAGGACAAGGATAAGATTGTGTGCGTCATTATAAACGTCATTTATCAGCATGGAGAAAGAACATCTCATACCATCGTGACCGCCATCCGTCAACAGATATTGGTTGTGTGTTTGTACACACACACACACACACACACACACACACACACACACACACACACACACACACACACACACACACACACACACACACACACACACACACACACACACACACACACACACACACACACACACACACACACACACACACACACACACACACACACACACACACACACACACACACACACACACACACACACACACACACACAGTTACAAGTAAGAATGTGAAGAATTATCTTTCATTATATGATGCAGACGGTGAGTCTGACCTTCTAGCTGGACTCTAATGGAGAGGAGCAGGAGGATATTTTTTATCCAACCTCTCGGAGTTCCAGAACCAGCTGCCTGAACCTGCTCACCTCCTGTCCAGCAGAGAGTCTGGGGTCATCAGAGAGGCCGATGATGACTATTTCTCAGTGGTAACAGAGATCACAATGCATCCCAGAGTGCTGGACCAAATAGCACCCTTAGACCATGCGGTTGAAGTGTACTGTTTGCTTTAATATCTAGCTAAATGTTTATAGCTAGGTATAGCTATAACTATATAGCTATGTTATAGATAGCTTTATATATATATTTTTTTTTGTATATTTGGAACTTTTAGGTTCATACAGTGAAAACCTGCAGAAATCATGAGATGAACAGATCACAGTTATTTATTTTATTGAAAGCCATTATCTTATGGTTTTTTTTCACGTAATATACATTTTGGTAACACTTTAATTAAAACCTTTATGTATAATGCATTATACAAGTTGTTTTAATGCATTAATTATCATTGTAGTGTACCTTATGATGCATTGTACAAAATTGTGAATAATTGTAATCTCAGTTAATACATTATAACACTTATCAGTTCATTGTTACACTATGTATTTTAAATTTGGTTATGATTATTTACAACAAGATATAATGTATTTCAGTGGAAATTATGAATAATTGTAATGCATTATACACCTTAATAAACCTTTATAATGCATTATACATAAAGTCTTTAAGTAAACTGTTACCGAAATTTTATACCGAAATGTTATAATATTTTACATGAATGTCTTTTATGGTCACCAATGCTGCATTTATGTGATCAAAATACAGTAAAAAACGTAATATTGTGAAATATTATTGCTATTTAAAATAATTTTTAAATCTGAATATATTTTAAAATGTAATTTATTCACGCAAAGCTGAATTTTCAGCATTATTGCTCCAGTCTTCAGAGTCATATGATCCTTCAGAAATCATTCTAATATACTGATTTGGTGTTCAATTTTTTTTTTATTATCAATATTGTAAACAGCTGTACTGCTTAGTATTTTGGTGGAAACTGACATATTTCAGTTTTCAGGATTCTTTTATGTATCGGAAGCGTTTATTTTAAACAGAAATACGTTTACATCATAAAGTCACTTTTGATCAAATGAATGTGTCCTTGCTGAATAAAAATATTAATTTATTTAAAAAAATACATAAATGGATCTTGAAAACGTAGATTCAAACACATAGAAGTCTCTCTAAATTTTAGGAAAGAGGATCATTGAAAGCAGAGCATCATATTTGTGAGTCTGTGGCATCGATTATAAATAGTATGAACAATATGTTAACAGTCATGTAGCTTCATTCTGTTTGTTTAATATAAAGAGAAACAGATCAATTTAATTCACAACCAAACATCATTTAGAATGCACCAACACTGCCAAATATGTACAAGTGTGAAAGTGTATGTGTTTGTGTATAACATGACAGATGGAAGAGGAGCCTCGCTAGTAGCAATTAACACAGACCTTCTCTTTCTCAGTATCACTATGGTTACAGAACTCACATCTGTCCAGCACTGATACAGTGCTGTCACAGTATGAGTCACACGCACACACACACCACACACACGCACGCACGCACGCAGAAGATGTGATGGCTGTAGTTAGTCTCTGTCACTTGCTGTTTGTGGCGTTGATCAATGCTCACCTCCGCTGCTTGCCACACTTTGTCTTTCACTCATGCAAAAATGATGATATCACATCGTAAATATGGGGCAAATTTGCTCTCTCTCTCTCACTCTCTCTATCTCTATAATGAAATAAACTCTAATTCCTTTCCAATACGTATATGCTTTCAGCTATAGTCCTCTATAGCACTTAAGATGCTGTTTGCTTATCGGAAAGCATCTCTTGGCACAGTCTGCATCCCATCTATGCTGTAAATTGCCAATCTGCAACACGCATATCAAGTCTCTTTCCTTGCCTACTATTCTTTCCAGAGACATGCAGTCTGGCAGTGTTTTCTGTCCATAAGGATACTCCTACCCACACAAGGAGACATATGTCAACATGACATCACAACACTGCCTGTGTCAACACCAAATGTGTTAAGTCAGTGCAGTTCAGGGTATGCATGTAACACATATACATGCACACATAAACAAACAAACAAGCTAACAAACCACATTCATTTGTAACAGTTTCTTCCCTCAAGCAATCCATCTCATGAACACTTGATATTAAACATGGAACACACAACCCTATTATACATTATTTATTCATCACGCATACTTATTTTTTCATCTGAAATGTGCACTTACCAGACCTGTACACACATAATTGTCTATATTATATATTTGCTTATTTGTACATTGCCTATTTGTATATTGTTATTTTGTTTTCTGTGTCCTGTCCTGTTGCTGTCATTCTATTGCACTGGGGAGCTTCTGTCACTATAACAAATTCCTTGTATGTGTAAACATACCTGGCCAATAAAGCTCATTCATTCATTCATTCATTCATTCATTCATTCATTCATTCATTCATTCATTCATTCATTCATTCATTCATTCATTCATTCATTCATTCATTCATTCATTCATTCATTCATTCATTCATTCATCCCCATGTAAATAAATGTTAATATCGCAGACATCACTACTTGACTTCAAAGCCAAGCTTCTCTCTCTTCTCACGTCTATACTTTGAACCGCATGCTGTTGCAAGTTAAACAATCAGAACAAGTGCTGCTATAACCAATCAGACCCCCGCCCCCCACAATCATCGCTTTCATGTTCAATCATCGCTGTCACGACCGAGTACTCGAGAACTCGATCGCTGTTGCACATCCCTAGTTAGAAGTTGATATTTCACTTATAATTGTCTCTGCACATTAAAATAGAAAAGTTATTTTAACACTGGAAAAATTACAATCTTTATATTTCAAAAATGCTTTTTCAAGTTAGTTATGGACTTCTGAGCTCCTATTTGAGGCCTTGTTAAAAATGTGGTTTAAAAATAAATTTTAAAAAGGTTTCATAAATATTGTGTGGTAACGGTGAAAAAAAATCAATGTGCGTGTGTGTGTGTAAGCGAGCTGGCGGGGAGTGACTAAAAGCTCACTGGGGCACATAAGTGCTAGCTGGCTGTTTGTTGAAAGAAAATTGAAGTTGCAGATGAGTGAGTTGCTATCTCAGCTTACTAACAAACCTACACACACACACGCATGCACGCACACACGCACGCAACGCACGCACACACACAGAGAGAGAGAGAGAGAGAGAGAGAGAGAAGAAGAAAATGAGCTACAAGAAATAAGTGAATCAGAGGGAAATGAGCGGAGTCAATTTGCATCAGTTTCTCACTTGTGATCATGATTATGGCATAATATTCACAAAGACACTAGCATCTATTTAGCATCTGCGTGCCATATGGGTGCAAAATAATCCTGTTTTACAGTTATATAGACATATAACAAGACATAATAAGCGTATGTCACATAGCGACAAGTTGCATACTGCGGTACAGTTCAGACAACTGTTTTAGCACCATGAAGGGAAACATGACATAACGCCTGACATACTGATCCAAGCCCTCCGGTCAGTTCAAGGGGATCCAAATTTTGCTTGACAAAGATTCAGACGTGAAACTCTGTAAATGGAACGTTAAGCCCAGCCGCTCTGCCTGATGATAAATTTACAGAAATCTTGGTCTCTATCCTTAATGAACATGATGCTGATTTTACTAGAACTTTTTAATTTATTAATTAGGTTAACTAGTTTTAGTTGTAATGCTACAATGTTGTATTGCAGTATGAGAGTTCAACCAAAAAAATAATTTTGTCATAATTTAATCACCCTCATGTTCCAGACCTTTATTACTTTACTTTTGTCTGTGATACATAAAATAAGATACTTTGAAGACTATTTTAAAGGGATGGTTTACCGAATTTTTTTAATTCTGTCATTAATTACTCACCCTCATGTGGGCTCACCAACGCCGGGTCCTGTGTCAGCAGCACCACAAGCATGCGTTGTAGTACTCTCGTGAACATCTGGCGGAAACTGACACGGAAGAGATTAATTGTTGAATAAAGTCATTAATTTAGTTTTCTTTGCACACAGAAATTATTCGCATAGCTTCATAAAATTACGGTTGAACCACTGATGTCACATGGACTATTTGAATGATGTCCTTACTACCTTTGCTGTATATGGAAGGTCAGAAAGTCAAGTCAAGTCAAGTCACCTTTATTTATATAGCGCCTTTAACAATACAAATTGTAACAAAGCACTGCACAAGTATCAAAAACTCTCGGATTTCATCAACAATATCTTAATTTGCATTCTGAAGATGAACGAAGGACTTACAGGTTTGGAATGACATGAATGTGAGTAATTGATGAAATATTTTAAATTTTTGGGTGAACTAACCCTTTAACTGTTTTTGTCCAAACAATTACTTTCTAACAATTTTCATATTATATATGCTGTTTAGTTATCCTGATCATAGTTAGGACCCAAATGTGAAGCTTAAACTTCAGCATTTGTCTTATTTGAGAAAATCAGCATGCTTGGCCTCACAAGGGCTGACAGCCAATCAATAAACTTGATTTGTGATTGATTGGCCGTGGCGGTCCCGGAGTCAATTAGAAAGAGTTCGGCTGGCCGTTGGGCAAACGGTCCAAAAGTAGAGTACGAGAAGGTCAGTGGCGAGTATATTTGCATGTAGCATTTGGAAATGTCACCCATCATTCAGGCTGTAAACACTGCTCTTGTTTTTGCCCACGCTGGCCGTTGCAAAAGCTAGTTGTGTTCTATTCTAATGGAAAATTCAGGGTTGATATATTCAGCTGTCAGATGGCCCATTCCCCTGGACGACATTGAACTATTCATGCATGTACATCTCAAAATAATCCACCCAGCCTTACGGTCCAGAATGTGTCCCTGGGTTTCTACCTTAGGGAGCCCAGACTGTTAGATGTGAAAAAGCACAGCTTGAAAACCGTGTTATATTTAAGAGCAGAGACAGTTGTTTAGTTCAGCTTTTCAGTCAACAGAAAGTTTGTCTCGCACTGACGTCACTTTGGCTTCCGATACGTCTTCTAAAAGCAATTAGGCTCAAACGAGAGCACTAAGCCACCTCACACTGGATCGATGCATTACTGTATGAATGAGCCCTGTTAGAACATTCTAGAGTGAATGAGACTTCAGTTTCTTTCCATACTGATGCAAGTGAATCTAGTCACGGCAAACAGACCGGCAGGAGAGTGGGTGGGCGAGTGTGCCCATAAATGAGAAACAACTGGCAGGGTGCCAGACATTCACAGCTTGGCACTGCCAATCACCACTTCTAGCGTAGCGACTCTCTTCCTCAGTGTTTTCCGTGCGTGATGCACCATTACACACATCATTCACGCTCTTCCGTGCTACTCCGGTCGCCGTGTGCCAGGCTGCCTTGTTAAGTAGAATGTCCAATTAATTGAAAGCAGACATGAAAGCATCAGTTTGTGCATTAGCGCGGTGACGTTTGTGGATAAACCAAGAGTTGCACACTCCACTTCAACAGCCTTCAATTATTCCGAGAAGGAAGGCAGGGAGCAAAAAAAAGCAGCAAAGCACTTCTGTGAAAAATGACCTACAGCAGGGCTTGTTTATAAGTCTGAGAGCTTGTTTGGAATAGCGTGAAGCTGATTTGAAGCATAAAGGGAACCTGTCTTTTCAAGGGTCACTAGCTACTGTAGACAAGGCCGTTTGAGCATGGCACTCGAATTACAAAAATTATATAGACATATGAAGCTTCAAACTAATGCTTATCAAAGGTGCATGTGTGAGTGTAAACAGTAAATAAATGCATGTGTAGTTACTGGCCACGCTAGTGGAAATTTCAGGGGTGAGGGGGGCTTGGCACCTCATTATAAGGAGCTAGAGCGGAAGTTTCAGGTTGACTTAACACGCAATAATTCACTGGCATGGAAGAAATCTGCTCAATGCTACCCAGCACACTAGAGAGCTGTTTGGAGGTGTGACTAAAATGGGGTTGTCTTCATAATTGTTGTCTGTATAATAAAGATTACAAAACCAAGACGTTTTTTATATATAAAATATTATAAAGTCATATGTCTAAATGAATTATGTTCCAAATTTGAAGTTGATATTACAAAGAATTGAGGTTACAAATTTGTAAATATCTGTCACAATATTACTTCTATAATGAAATAATCACCAAATATGGAAGTTTGAGACTCAGATCTTTCCACTGATGTGTTTTGTCAAGATAAGAATAAGTTTAGATTAAAAATATTGTAGTACATTCTGTAATATGAAACTAATTTACGATGCTTGCTAAGAAATGTGATATGTAAAAAAAGGCAATAAAATATGCAATACGCAGAGTACCAAACTGACAGTTAACAGGTTAAGAAGTATTTAAAAAAATCACCCCATCAAACTGGAAATGCCATTTGTTTCATAGAATGACTTGTTTTTCTCTATGCAGCAGCAATCTAAACATTATCCAATATCAGAAAGAGTAAATCACGGGCATTTGTACTTCAGCTGGTGCCCAGATTTCCGCACAGGGAGCAGTTAGTGTGTCTGCATGTGTGAGGCTTGCGGGGTTATCTGATCTATAGATTCACTGGCATCCTCAGGGCAACTGTGGTGGAGATAAATGAATATAGATTGCATGTACTGACAGTAGAGAGAGAGAGAGGGTGCCAGGCCTCCATTACAAACACTGCGATGGATTATGTGTGTGTGTTTTCCTGGAACAGCTTTGGCCTTTGTGACCCTGGCCTTGCAAGCAGTGATACGGGCAATGGGGGCAGATGCTACAGAAAAGAGGCGCTTAATACAGTTACTGGAGTGGAGATAACTCACTCACTGCACCTGATCGCATTACTGCCGAGAGAGAGAGAAACGGAGAGAAAGAGAGTGAGTTTTTTGCGCAGGATGAGACTCAGTCAAAGATATTGAAACAATAGGAGACAGGAAATGCAGAAGTGTGACGCAGGTTGAGGTAATCAGAGGTATTTTGAGAGGGTGAAAGAAAGAAAAAATACGAAAAATAACACACTAGCATTCAAGTTCTGCATAAGCAGAGAGAATTGATCTGTTCCAAGAAGTATTGCATTTTAAAGCCTCACAGGTGCACTCTTTACGAGAAGGCTGTTCCAAAAGCAAGGAACCGTAATTATGCTGCCTCCTCGACACCTTGTTTTGGCCAAATTTGAGGGCAGTATTGCATGCATTCTACAGAAATGCTTTACAAAGAAATATATAAAAAAAAATTTTTTTTTATTAGGGCTTTAGATAAACATACTTTAGATAAACTTATAGTACTTTAGATAAACATATAAACTTTAGATAAACATACTGACAACACAAATGTATAGCCTGAATGCACTGTAAGTCGCTTTGGATAAAAGCGTCTGCTAAATGCATAAATGTAAATGTAAAATGTAAATGTAAATGTAGATAGATAGAAGACAGATAGAAGACAGCAGACAGACAGACAGACAGACAGAACAGACAGATACAGATAGATAGACAGATAGATAGATAGATAGATAGATAGATAGATAGATAGATAGATAGATAGATAGATAGATAGATAGATAGATAGATAGATAGATAGATAGATAGATCTCTGAAACTCCATTGAAATCAATAGTCTCCCTTGCAGAACATTTTGTATGTTAATCCTCACTTATGAGCTTCCATTTCAGTTCGGATGCTGCTTTACAAGGCAGTATCCCAAGTAAGCAATACGCGGCTAGGTTTTTTTTTTGGGGGGGTGGGGGGGGGAGCTTATGATAGGGGTGTGGAAACCTGTGAGCACAGGTCAACCGTTATCCAAAGCCAGAAAATGAGAATGTGAGATGGTGAAAGAGAGCAGGGATGTAAGAGAGAGAGGTAGGCTCTGGTTTCTGCATTCCCAACTCTAGGCGTGTGCCGGGTACTGCCGCCAATGTAGCCGGAGGGGGATGATGGGATAGAGACAGCTGGGGACGGAGAGGACAGCATGCTCACTGGGCTATGCGGGGACACACTGAGAAAAGCCAGGGCGTGTAGTGGTGGTCCCAAAATATCACAACATCCACATGTACAGGATGCATGTCCGATCGCGGTCAGTTACAGGGAGAGCACGGGCTGGCAGCCAATGAACAATGAGGGCTTGCTTATGAGCAGAGAAAACAAGGGGGAGACAATAGAGATTGCTGGGGATCAACGTTTATGGAAATTAGACGAACAACAGCATGCAGTGGGAGAGGGAATTATGTGTTTGGAATGGGCCGTGAACCAGAGAGTTAAAACACAAAGATGCCGCTTGTTCAAGCTACACGGTGGACAATGTTTCTTCAGCATTCATCCACGCATAATACTGAATCATTAAAGACTGCCTGTAAATTAGAGTAAACCAGATTAGACAAATGAAAACATGGTTTTAAACTGGACAACATGTATACGTAATATTCACTGCACATCCAAACACTTTAAATGCTGAATGAAGAAAAACAAAACTGGACCACTAGCAATAGGCCTAATAATCCTGAAAGGAATCTGCATGCAAAATTTGTATCACTTTTATCATTTATCATGTTTTATGTCAGTAAGTGACGCTTTTAAAATGAAAACTCTGGATCATAATTTGTTATTGTTTAATTGTTTAACTAATTAACTGATATTTTAAAATATTTTTCGAAATATCAGCATTAAATATTATTTCTTATAATCATTTTGTAGTTAAAAACCATTTTCAGAGAACTGATAATAATAATAATAATGTAGAAATGTATTAAACTATGTCATTATAATAAATTCTTAAATATAAACAATAATATGGAAGTGTAATATAATCATACATTATTATTAACAATAATAAAAATAACAACAACATTTAATAATTTAATAAGTATACTTGGCCTAAATATAATTATTTTCAAAAGCTCTCAGCTCCCTTTAATACATTTGACCATATCTAATGTTCTATGTACAGTCATTTGTATTTTATATTTGTAGAAATATGAGCACTACATTTTTATTAGATGTTATTAAAATACATAATTAAATCATTATAAGTTATGATATAATATATAAATACTATAAATAAAGCAAAGTATATAAATTATTATTAATAACTGTAAAAATATATATATTTTTTTATTTATTCATTATATTTAAAATATTTTAAAATGTACTTATATACAACACCTACTAATGGATTGTTATACATACAAGATTTTCTAATCATAGTGAGTTTTGCAGGTAGGCTGATGTTGAAATTTCTATGCAGTACTTAAAATGAAGTAATCTGTTCCATTCCCCAGGATTATTCAAAAATGCAGACTTAAATCTGGTATATATGGGTTTAGACCACTGTTTCCATGGATACACCGCACACTTGGCGTCTAGACTTCGCAGAGATACTTAATCATTAAGCTGTTGTGATAGCGCCGCTATCTAACCGCGACAGGTGAGCGGAGATGCAGCGGGGGACATGAGCGGAGAGGGAACGCTGCCATTGAGGCCTTTGTCAAGTAAAAGTTCAACGAATTCTCAAATGATTAATTCATAAAGCTGAATACATTCCTCATTTGCCTGGCTGACAGGCTTATCTAGGGCACGTCACGGTGCCTGTGTTTAACACTCTGAGCGTGTCTGTGCACTGACAGTTTATCTAGCCGGAAGCTATGGTGCTCAGATACAGAAAGCAGGGTTTTGGCTGCGTCTAAGTTTAGTGATGGCCTGGGCTCAGGTGTGCTTGGACTTCTGCAAATGACCAGCTGTGTCCATACCCTTCATATGCTCTTTGCTACAACTAGTGTACTGTGTACCTAAGCTTAGTGAGGAGTCAAGCTAAAGGTCAGTGTGGAGCTCACTTTGCTATTTACACATAAATTAATGAATGTAAACAATCTTATTTAACAGATTTTCATTTTAGTGGTTAAAAGGTCAAGGATTTTATTCAGAAGCAAACATTCAAACTAATTTCCATTAAACAAGTACTGAAGTTCCTTTGCTGCAACATGTTTACCTTAATGAGGATAATACTAAAGCTTTAGCTATTTCCCTATAAATGAATGATTGTAAATTATATTTTTTAACAAATGTTCATCACAATAGTCAAAATATCAAAGGCAGAGGTCTATACTGGAGCTGCAATAAATATTACTAAATATTCAAATTGATACACAAAATATTCAGTATCATGTTTCATAATAAATGTAAACGTAATTAATGTTTCAGCTCTAAATCTGCACCATATATATATATAGTCTTGGCAGCTAAATCTACACTCAAAATATTGGGCATTCCTATATAATATCAGCCAATTATTATGGAAGCCTGTTTCCACCAAAACGTAATTCTGTCTTTTTGTCTCACAATTCGGACTTTTTCTCCCAATTTGCAGTTCTGTCTTTTCTCAGAATTGCATGAGATAAACTCACAATTGCTATGTATATAGTCAAAATTGCTAGATACAACCTCGCAATTCTGAGAAAATATCAGTATTTGTCCCTTCAGAATTTGACTCTATAACTCGCAGTTTCAAGTTTATATCTCACAATTCTGAGAAAAAGTCAGAATTGCGAATTTATATCTTGAAATTCTGAATTTATTTCTAGCAATTGTGTTTATATCCCACAATTCTAACTTTCTATCCCACAATTCAGACTTTATATCTCGCAATCCTGACTTTATAACTTACAATTGTGTGCTTATATGACACAATTATGAGAAAAATGTCAGAATTGCGAGTTTATTTATTGTAATTCTGACTTCATTTCTCGCAATTTTGAGCATATATCCCGCAATTCTCACTTTATATCTCACAATTCTGACTTTAAAACTCACAATTGTGAGTTTACATCATGCAGTTATGGTATTTTAATGCAGCATAAGTCACAATCGCTGTTAACTGAAAAAAAAAAACCCCCATCCATGACATTTTAGGATGTGGGATCATCTATATATCTAATATACAGTATATATATATATAAGGTATATATAAGCAAAAGGGAATGATTGCTTTCCTTCTATATATAATGTCAGGAAACCAGGCATGTGTTCTGTGTGTATATTTGTACATTAAATTTCAAATAATAGGAAGTGGAGAAACAGGGTAAGAGGGTACGGGATGCTTCTTTACATCAGTCTCTTGGAGTTTTAGATTCATGCCTCCTCAAAAGCTTTCAGCTCCAGCGGAGACAGACAATAACAGACGTGATACGGATGGATTCTCTCAAATCCACCTCTGCAAAGCAAGATAAAGCACAGATTAGAGCCCTAAATTATGAGCTACTATTCATACACACCATTTAACATGGAGAGCATTTGCCCTTGAGGAAAAAAACTTCCGCTTTTCTCGTCGAAGATCGAGAGTCGAAGCTGATTGATTGAATGATTTGTTTCAGAAGGCATATAAATAATATTCTATTTCACCCCTTAAACACTGTAAAGCTAATGACATTTTCCTCTATATACAATATAGATTTTTACGTATGTGAGTGATGGGTCTTTCGGGAATCAGCATTCTTCTGTGGTGTAATGAAAGAGTACGTTGTCTAGCATGCAGTTAAATGCAACATTTTGACCCCTTGTAAACTCTACATTTCGCCAGGCTCTAAAATAATATATAATAAATGTAGCAGGATGTCTTACACTTTGAAGAACTTTGGCTGCCTGCACACCAGGAACATCGATGGAGTCAGTTTGACAGTTCGATTGTTGACATGTGCATTTCTACAGCTGCCTACCGGGTGCAGAATTTGATTCCTGTTTGACAGCCCTCAATGTCCTAGTTTAACACTGCACAACACAATACAGTGTTAACCAGCAACTATGCTCAAAATAGTCTACAGTACATTCTGTGAGATACCAAAATGTGTAGGCGACATTGAAAATAGATGTTCCTGAAGATCAGTTCACGGAATAAATTGGAGTGCATTTACTGATAAAATCTTAAAATATACAGGTTGTGTGTGTGTGTTTGTGTGTGTGTGTGTGTGTGTGTGTGTGTGCGTGTGTATATATATATATATATATATATATAATATAAACAGGTAGTACCGTTTCTAGGCATAGGCGAGCTAGGTGGTGGCCTAGGGTGCCACCAGCTGAAGGGGCTCCAATGAGTGCACGTACTGGCACAACATTGTAGCAGGGTTGTGATAAAGAGTGGCACGGTCACCCTGAAATATGACTGCCAACCCACTGGATCCGCAACATCATTGGCCTAGAGCGCTGTCAATCTGACGATGCCTGTATGCCATTGGATCAGAGTGCTGTCAATGCTGCCTGCTTGCATTTGCAGCACTCATCAACGCCATTAGATCAATGGGCTCTGTCAGTGCTTTGGCAAGGTAACGCTTTTTTTTTTTTTGCTCAAAGGCCAATTTAAAATATTGGTCCAGTAAATAAAGTGCACAAAATCAGTATTTTGTTTAGGCAGTATATGTGTACATCATGTTGCGAGATTTGTCCAAAAGGTGTGCGTTTTTGCGCCAATGCATTGTTAAAGAATCAGCGTGTCATGTAATATTCTCATATAAACTTTAACAGCCAATTAGAAAAATATTGGTATAGTAAAATTTGCTAATTCATGAGATCAATACATCCTTTATTAAACCGCTTTGTCGAGTTTAATGCATCCTTACGGAGGTGTCGAAATGCTGAATCAATTAATTAACTTCTAACACAGCACTTACTGCGAGCAGCGCCATACACATGAGGGCAGAGCGTCACGTTATTTAAAGGGGAAGTTCACGCGTTAATGAGTAGCAAAGGATTAATAGCTGCATTGATTACTTTTATGCCACTGATCAGGCTTTTATATGTAGCTTGTGGTAACAAAGGGTTTTATAGGTTTGACTGAAATAATAATGCAATAACTGACACTTTAAATCAATGTTTCAAGCAACAACAACAAAACAATTGAACAAAAAATAGATAAAGACAAAAAGTAACAATTTATAGTATCTAAACATGTATCCAAATCCAAATGTAATAAAATGTATTTATGTGTGATTTATGTGCAATGTCTTAGCAACTAGGGATTGTTATATAGGGCTATACAGGCATCTAGTGGCAACACAATAATATTACAGATAAAAAAATTGTGTAAAATGTTTATCTTATGTGAATTTACATATAATGCATTCAGGTTTGTAGAACTCAATCTCCACAAATTAGTGGCGTTACTATGAAAAACAAGTTTAATGTGACAAGAAACTGGTGTCTGAAAGTAATAATAATAAAAAAAAAGGGTTTGGGGGATTGGGATTTCGCCTTCAAATTGGCTAGAAACGGCCCTGATAACAGGGGTGTAACGATACGCGTATTCGTATTGAACCTATCGGTACGAGGCTTTCGGTTCAGTACACATTACGAACCAAACGATTCATTGGACTAATCCTATTACGTTTGGAAAATAAAAGAGCTTAAAGTGTGTGAAATATAATGTTCTCAGTGCTGCTGCGCACATCAAGGCAGCTCAAACGATGTAACAGGCAACGTGCTGTCTGCCCAGTGGTGTAGCAGATCGGGGACGTGGTAACCTCCCCTTGCTGGGGTGCATTGAAAGATGATGATCTTGTATTGACGATAGCCAGAGATATTGTCAAAATATAAATTATTGGCAGTACTAAGAGTATTTGGCATTTCCAATTAATGTAGGCCTGTTACATTCTTATTTTTATTTGGCCTATTATTATTATGAAGTTGCTTTTATAATTAAATTTAAATTACAATTAATTTGCCCCGCAATAATTTGGCTACCACAAAACTGATTATTTTGAGGATAAGATTAGGCTATTTACTCCTCAATTCATATAAAAAATGATTTTAAAACAGGTCTATAGGCTATACAATGAATTATAGTCCTATAATTAAAATATTAACACTGCAGTCATCAATAAAATAAAAATATTTTATTTCAAGGCATTTTGGATTAATTGTAGAGGTTTCAAAAGGAATTGGCTGCAAGACCTGCCAAGAGAGCATTGTAATAGTCAAGTATGGACAGAACAAGAGCTTGAACAAGGAGTTGTGCTGCATGTTATATATATATACACACGCACAGATACGCACGCACACTAGGGGTTGCACAGACTAATCGACTAGTCGACTTCAGTTCTCTGCCATGACGCTTTAAGCTTGACGTCGACTCGTCGCTGGTCCTATAGAGGGCGCAATAGGATAAGAAATCCACATTTACGCACCGTTTCCAAACAGTTAAAATTACAAATTCTCTGAATACTCTGAAAGTGCTCCACAAGACATGTGTGATTATATTACTGGATGCTGGAAATTGAACGGAAGAATGCAGGTTTTAAACAGCTTATTGTACAGTTAAGTTAATTGCCGTTCTAATCTAATGTGCTGCTGCACTGTAACACACACACATAGACTACAGACAGTAGTGTGTACAATACATCACGCGCAGATCACGCGCACAGAATCATTCAGCGCGGAAATGTATTGTCAACACTGTTCTGTGATTTCTCATTAAAATAGCTTAGAAACTAAAAAGTTCAAGCATATATTTCTTAATAACTAAATCCCACAGCTTCACTACTACTAGAGAGACGCTCCGGGTAGAATTAATTCACACTCGCAATCGCTCTCACTAATGTATTCATTCATATGAATGTAATCTTTACTGTACTACTTATCTGTATCTGATTTAGAACGAGCAGGAATCTGTGAGAAATATAACGACCCAAAGACTAAAGAACTTATAAAAATAAGTTGCAATAGCCATGTGGGCATTGCTGTGTCTCATGCCATAGCTGTGCACAAGGTGTTTGTCACAGCTCCAGACTTATTTGTTCATTAATGACATCTTCAGCGACTAGTCGACTTCCATCACATAAAAGTCGACTTTAAAATCAGAAGTCGTTCAACCCGCCTAGCGCACACACATACACACCCACACACACACACACACACATACACACATACATACATACATATATATATATATATATATATATATATATATATATATATTTACACCTTAAAGTTGAGTGGCCTGATGTAATAAGTTTTATCAGGTTCTAGGATTAGCCTACTCAATCCTGGGAAATGTAGGTCATGGCCTTTACCTTTCATGATTTTATCCTGGTCATGAAGAACAAAAGAGTGAACATGTTTCACGCACTGATAAGTGTGCATGTGACGTCTATGTGTCTGAGGTGCATTTTGGACTGAAAAAAGTGTCCATGCATGAGGAGCAAATTAGCATGCCTCAGTCTGCATGCCAATAAGCAAATGCATGTGTGTGTATGTAAAACACTTGGCCTGGATATGGGGAAAGAAGGTCAAGGGATTGGTGAGTCGGTGAGGTCAGGGGGGAGGGGAATGGGTTAGGTGGAGGGTGGTGGGGGGCTTGGTTGGTGGGGGTAGAATCCCGGTGAGAGAAAATGAGAGTTGGAAAAAAAAACAAGAGAGCGCACAAAAGACAAGAGAGGAAGATGGACGGCCCTCTCCCTCTCTCTTTATTTGTTCTAAATAAACCTAGTTTGTGCTGGCTTGTGCACGAGCCACACAAACCACACTCTCTCTCTAGGGGTACAATTTCAAATACCCCTAATTACAGTGGGGTGTAGCGTTTCTTATTGCATCCTGCCAACGATTGTATGCAAATACGCACATACAAGGTCACGGAACAAATGAGAGGCCAGTCGTTAAGGTCCTTATTAAGTTCATTAAGCGCAGTTGTGCTCATTTACATTCACTTCCAAGGCGATAATTAAACAAAAATATATTTTTACGCCTGGAGAGTGTGTTTTCCTGTAGTTGTGTTTTATTTTCAATGGCAGATGTAAAAAGGCAGCGCATTATTCTTCTTTTCTCCTTGAGAATCAAGAATAATGACCTCTTCTGTACGAATGTCTTGCACATGGTATAGTGTAGTCATGGAGACCTTGTTAGCTGTCAAGAAAGGTACCGCATTTTACTATTACACCCTTAGACACACACACACACACACACACACACACACACACACACACACACACACACACACACACACACACACACACACACACACACACACACACACACACACACACACACACACACACACACACACACACACACACACACACACACACACACACATGTTGGTTTTTATGGTTTACGGGGACTTTCCATAGGCATAATGGTTTTTATACTGTACAAACCGTATGTGCTACTGCCCTACACCTACCCTACACCTAAACTTAGCCCTCACAGGAGACGGTGCATTTCTATTTTCCCTCAAAAAAACTCACTCTGTATGATTTATAAGCGTTTTAAATTATGGGGACACTGAAAATGTCCTCATAAATCCCTTCTACCTTGTAATACCTATGTCATACCCATGTCATTATACAAATTTGGTCCTGATAAACCAGCTCACACACACACACACACACACACACACACACACACACACACACACACACACACACACACACACACACACACACACACACACACACACACACACACACACACACACACACACACACACACACACACACACACACACACACACACACACACACACACACACACACACACACACACACACACACACACACACACACACACACACACACACACACACACATCCAACCAACCAACCGCATTCTAATGCTTTCCCAGAAGTCTACGGTGGTACTGAAGAGAGTATAATCAGTATTGCAGTATAATCCTCCGTCTGTGTGTGTCCCAAAACTGTCCCGAAACAGCTTGCCCTATTTTTCTGCCCACAAGCTCTCTCACTCCTTCTCATTTACATTCCCAGTACAATGCAAGTACCCCTTCAACCCCCCACACCCTTTTTTTAAAGAGCCCTGTAAAGTGAATGAATGTAGGCCATTTGGTTGCAGCTAGTTCTCTCTCATTCCTGAAGCATCCCCAGATTCATCCCTATCTCTCCACCCTGGGCAAGAGTTCCGTAGGGTGCTCGGTGTGCCTTCAGGTTAATCTGTGGAAGTAGCAGATGCTGGTGATCATTAACCTGAGAGAACCTCCTAAGTTCTATTTCTGAGTTTGGCACCTTAGCTTCCTTGCGGTACCAGAGCAGTGAAATAAGAGAGAGACCCAATTCGCTGTGTTGCCGGTTGTCTTCACATTTTCCCTCAAGTTTATGACATTCTGGGTCCGACACCCTCAAAACTCCACAGAAGAATTAAGTAATGGCTGCTGAAAATTCAGCTTTGTCATCACAGGAATACATAAAATTTTACAATATATTAAAATAGCATCAGTCTTGAATTGAATATCTAACAATGTTTTACTGTTTAAATAAATTTCACCAACCCTAAACTTTTGAATCTAACACCAAATGAGAAATTATTTTATTTTGTTGACACAGTTTACCACATTAATATTGAATTCAGCTGATCTCAGTTGTGCAACTCAGCATATTTCAGCATTTTCTACTTTAGTTTTAAACATGGCTCAAGCAGTCATATTTGTTAAATATTAGTTATTTCTTAAATATCACAATGTTAAGGGGATAATTCACCCAAAAATGATTAATTCTGTAATTAATTACTCACCCTCATTTTATTTCAAACCTGTAAGACCATCTTCATCTTCGGAACACAAATTAAAATATTTTTGATGAAATCTGAGAGCTTTCTGACTTTTTGAATAAAGTCATTATTTTTGTTTTCTGCACACAAAAATATGGTTGATCCACTGACGTCACATGGACTATTTTTAATGATGTCCTTCGTTACGTTGCTGTCTATAGAGTGTCAGAAAGCTCTCAGATTTAATAAAAAATATCTTACTTTATGTTCCGAAGTGGAACAAATGTCTCATTGTTTGAAACGACATGAGGATGAGTAATAAATGACAGATTTTCATTTTTGGGTGAACTATCCCATACCAATCCCATACCAACTTATACACACAATTTATGTAATATATAAAACATTTTGGGGTTAACTTTTCTTGCTAAATTGACCTTTATCGTAATATATACTGTACTTTCAAACCTCCATATAAGATTTTAGTCATACCGCCCACTTCTCCACCAACTCCTCAGCAGTCACAATCATCTCTGCCAGTGTAAAAAACACACTTTTCCTGCTTAGACCTCCACGACGCAAGCCGCCATGTTCATTCCAGTAGAAATAAAGTATTTGATGAATGTTTTTCTTCCTCACATGGATCCCGGACCACCTAACACCTGTACTGCCAACAAGTATGGCTAAGTTTGTTTCTGCGTGGGAGAGCCCCCCCCCCCCAACCTATCTTGTGGAATAAATGAACACATTCATCCAGTGCTGAGTGGAGCTCTGTCTCCACCACAAACCAAAAGCAAACAAGCCCCGAAGCACTGTTCAACTGTTCGAGACAATTTCTATGGTTTCTTCTTGGCCGTGTCTGGTCCTTTAAGGCCCACAGTGGATTTGATGCACATTCTCTG
This sequence comes from Ptychobarbus kaznakovi, assembly GCA_027422405.1. NCBI lineage: Eukaryota > Metazoa > Chordata > Actinopteri > Cypriniformes > Cyprinidae > Ptychobarbus > Ptychobarbus kaznakovi. The sequence goes on from CM049802.1 coordinate 9,199,550, forward strand.
TGGTAGTTTTGTGGCCCTGTATTAGTTCTCCTCCCTTAATTATCCATATTTCTTCTACAGTATCTCTCCACCCAAATCTGTTTAATTCCGCTGGGTCATGTGTGTGTTACAAAACAATTTAGAAAAGCACAAAAGATTTTTAAAGCTATATGGTTTGATTCACAGAACAGCTGTGCACAATAACTTGAGATAAGAATGTACTGTTCACAATAAATATTCTTTATAATATAATTTTTTTGTGTCTCATATGACCCCATGCATATAAACACAATGGGCCTCACTGATTAAATGCGAGCAGAACAAATTTCAGTGTAAACTAAGTAAAATTGTGTAAATTAATCTTAGCTAAGCCCCGTCTTAAAATGCCACTGACTAATCCTGCCTTATTTGTGCTCTTTTTAATGTAAGTCTAAGAACTGCATTTTTTAGATGCAAAAAATTAATTTGCATTTTTTTTAATAACAAAATAATAATATATAAAAATATATAAATAAATAATAACAATAATATGCTAAAAAAAGTTGCCATATAATGGTAAAAAAGTACTTTGAGAGGGTATAAGTATAAGCAGCATTTTTTTTCTTTTCTTTAAATAAATCTTGTGACGTGTATCATATAAAATAAAAAAACTTACCGTGACACTAAAAAAATATTTTTAGTGTCACACTTCATTCCAGTCTATGTAAGAATACCACTTTATGAACACATTTTACTGACAATCATGGGAATCTTCAATTCACTCATATTTGATGTTCAGTAAAGCTTGTCTGAGTAAGCAACAGGAACCAAGGGAGGCGGGGCTTAGTGAAGGATCACTTGTCGCATTCATTCTGCTCATGTTTCTTGAATAAGCAATGTTGAAAACGAATAGTTACACTAACATCAGCAAGTCAAAATCTCTTTAAACACATTTATGATGTACAATACCCCGCATATGTCATCCTCAAGAGAACATCTGATACATTTTCAGCGTTATTCACTCTTGACACTTTGCCGTGTATTACATAAGCAACCCACACCCTGCGGTAACCGATAGCTGCTTCTTGTATTTAACACAGAGGAACCTGAGTTCATAGCCCAGGGTATCACTGACAAACTCCATTGAGTCACTGAAACCAAAACTGATCTCATAACGGTCATCATTCCTCTTAAAACCTCAAGCTATTAAGAACAGAAACTCCCCGTCGGCTCATTTACATGACTTACCTCTCATACTCCTGGTTATCATGGTCACACCGCGCGTCCTTGTGCTTCTCCCAGTCCTTTCCGTGGCGGCATGTCGTTAGTGAGACGATGTCCTTGCCATTGTGGATGTGATGCAAAGCGTTGCGAGTGTCTGAGCCTATGCCCGTCAAGTAACGTTTACCTTTAAACATCAACAAGTACTTCCGTCTCGGCGGGACGGTGTTGCGAACTAACCAGCCCCTCTCTCCACCCTTCTGAGGGTGTTCTTTGGAGAACAAAGGGATGGAAATGTCAAAGCCCGGTCGGAAGTGTTCCGTATTCAGGCTTGCTTTGGCCAGGATAGCCTGGCCCACGTTAAAACTCAAGTCTTCGGTGTAGTTGGGCCAGGTTCCGGAATAAAGGTTGAAGATGACATGGTTCCGCCCGTCGTTCCAGAGCGGGTAACCTCTAATTCGCTCATCCATGTTGGGCACAAACTGCGTGGAAAGCTGGTCCCTATCCAGCGTGTCAATGCCCAGCACGAACAAACATGCCTCTCGAGGGTCCGATGTGAAATATCGTGACTCTGCGACCGAGGTGAGGATCTTGCGGTAACTCTCGGACACCCGTTCGCCCTTCTCTGGCGGATAGATGTAGACCCGAAAGCCGCTCTGCCCTTGACATCGGGCAAAGTCAAAGCAGGTGTCCATCCTGCAGCGACTGTCCTTGTAGATTCCGGCCCAAGACTGCCGCCGCTGCCTTGGCGAGTCACCCGGACCCCCTGCATTTTGTAACTCGGCCTGGTCGGTGTAACCCGGGAGCAGGTCTCGATCCAACCAATTGGGCCAGGGCCGCACCACTTCCCCCTCCTATGGGTGATGAGACCCAGGAGCCGTTCCTGCAAGCCGCCCCAGTAAAAGAGCAGCAGCCAGCAGCAAGTGCACAGGCCCAGGAGCACGTACTTCTTGCGTGCCTGCATGAGGCCGTCTCTCTCACCCTCTGTGCTCCAGGGCTGTCCCGGGAGCTTCAGCAGGGGGGAGACGGGATGGAAAGCAGGGGCCGAAGCTCCAGCATAGCCCCAATGTCCACTTGTCCATCAGCGAAAACCAGAGACACGAATGCGCTCTTTTTCTCCGTCTCGGATGTCTGTTCACAGGACGGTAAGCCCATGTGACAGAAGTACGTGTGTGCTCTACTGTCGTCCGCTGGAAGTGATGCAGTGCAATTTCTCCTCTCTTGGTAGTCCTTCTCTCTGCATGGCTCAGTGAATCCCCTCTGCGTTACCCTAGCAGAGAAATTAACAACACACTTCAGTACACAGCCTTCTGTTCATTTATATCAGTACTGCCATGAACACACTTTTATCCCATCCTCAAACACCCAACAGATTCAAACACATGAAAACATTAGTGAGTTAAAGTAATTTAAAAATGGCTCAGAAATGTGAAGTAAATTGTAAGAGAAAGCTCCTAAAAGGCCAATTGGTTTGATATTTTGTATGCAATGCAATACAATTTCTAAATTTGTGGGTGTAATCCTGCATAACCTGTAGTCTGAAATGTATGAGTCAGTTATTTTTAATGAAAAAACAAACAAACTGTAGTCTGATTCGCAAATTAATTAATCTTATAGGAATTTTGCTATTTTAATTAATTAAAAACAAACAGCATTACCAGTGTAGTCTGATTCTCAAACAAATTATTATTATGAACCAGTTCTTTTTATTAATTTAAAACCATACAGCACAACCAATGTAGTCTGATTCCCGTACAAAATGAATCCTATGAGCAGTTTTTGTGAATTTTTCACAAAGAGAGAACAGAGATGGAATGTAAATGCACAATTTACATGATTGAAAGAGCATTGGAAATCTGACTAAAGCTTGTACAGTTACATCAATGATAGTTCCTATAGAACTGTTTTAGACCCTACTCTGAAGTAGGAGCTAATGTAGTTACCCCAAACGGAGTTCCTAAATATGTTCTTAGTTTATGCGATGCGAACACTCCAAAAAGCACTTCCGCCAATAGTTATAAGAACAATGAAAAGGTTCCTCCGATGCGAAAGCCCCTTATGATTCCTATTCAGCCTGTATATATAAAAGGCCATTTCACAGTTTGAATAAGGGAAGTTAACAAAACAACATAGTCCAGTGAGTTTTTGCACAACATCAAAGCCCTCCACGGGTGCGTTATCAAGTGTCTCATCACATGCCCAACCCTGGTGTGTGCACCGGTATGAGGCATGCTTGATTTGAAATTGGTGTATTTAGTCTTGGGGTCTGAGTCGGTTCTGCTGTTTTCACACACACACTGGTGCAGTGTTTGGAGAGAACATGCAAAACACGAGCTGGGGAACGATAGCATTTACCCTCTGCAATCTCCAGTTGAACGGAGATGAAGGGGTGAAAGAATACGGCAGCTTTAAGAAGCCTAAATCGAAAGTGAGAGTCGAGACTGAATCTGATGCCAGTTAATCTAAAGGCAGATTGAGGTTCTTTTTGGTTTGTTTGTTTGCTCTGCCGGGAAGCACGCAACAGTTTTGAAGGGGAGGTGTTTGTCAAGAAAGTGCCCTCCTCTCATCAAAGTGTGTACCTGTCTATGTGTGCAGCATATCACAGAGAATGTCAGTGTTTCTTTTGCCAGGCAATGCACAAAGACAGCTTTCAGGTCTCACCTGCCTCACTTGTTTTTCTCTTCACTCTTCCCTCGCCTCTTCCATACCTCTGCCTTTCTGCTAAATTCCTCTAGAGTTTCTGTCTTATCTCTTTAAGCTGTCTGACCACTGTCGGACCTAGCACAAACTAATCTAAAGCTTTTAAAGAATATAAAGGGCCTGTGTGTTGTTATGCATGCATGTGAGTGTATGCTTTGGAGATTTCACTTATATGCATTAATAATATGTCACAGGTACAGAATATGAGGTGAAATGCAGTATGCTGTTTGTAGTGAATATGTGTGTGATCACGAAGCTAGCATAAGATCTGCATGCTGACATTTTCACGGTAAAGCTCCCCTCATGAAACACTGCAGGCCAAGCACATATTTGTCGGGAAACAGATGCAGAGGATTCCATTACAAGCTGCTCATTATTAATGCATGACTCTCTTAGTTAGGGCATTGATTTCCCTTCTTTCCTTTCAATTGGCTTTTTATGCCTCGCAGGTGAAGTTACTCTCAATTTCCTTTAGAAAATTAACTGCAGTTAAGATTTCCACTAGCATGACGTAAAGATCACTAATGGTACGCCTGGCATCTAGGGATGCCAGAACTTGGCTTATATCTTCCTCACCCTTTCATCACAACTGTAGTAATAAACAAAACGATAATTAATACATTTTTTAAATAAAGTATATATATATATATATATATACAGGTGCATCTCAATAAATTAGAATGTCATGGAAAAGTTCATTTATTTCAGTAATTCAACTCAAATTGTGAAACTTGTGTATTAAATAAATACAATGCACACAGACTGAAGTAGTTTAAGTCTTTGGTTCTTTTAATTGTGATGATTTTGGCTCACATTTAACAAAAACCCACCAATTCACTATCTCAACAAATTAGAATATGGGACATGCTAATCAGATAATCAACTCAAACACCTGCAAAGATTTCCTGAGCCTTCAAAATGGTCTCTCCGTTTGGTTCACTAGGCTACACAATCATGGGGAAGACTGATGATCTGACAGTTGTCCAGAAGACAATCATTGACACCCTTCACAAGGAGGGTAAGCCACAAACATTCATTGCCAAAGAAACGTGGCCACGTGACAAGAGTGATGCGAGACACTGTGATCCAAAGGCGCAATTTTTGTTAATAAAAGTTTCATTTATTCGTTTAATATAAGCAAGTTTGTCTTTATTGTTGCTGTTTTCATTTCATGTTTAAAAAAAAAGAAAATACCTTATACAATGCAAGTAAGCTATATCTGTCTTATTTATTTTGTTAATAAAAGTTAGATGTTTAATATAGGCCTTTTCGAATTTGCCATTGTACTATTTTTTGGCTGATGTGTTTTAATTAATAAGCTAATAATGAACCCCAAACTACGATCATTTTAAAGAAAGGGGAAATCCAAACACTTCCAAATGTATTTATTTGTGTTACAATGCGGGTAAAACATATTTCCGTTATTCATATTGTTAATAAAAGGTCAAAGTTTAATATAGGCCTAAATTAATTTGTCATTGTAGGCTATAGCCTTTTTTATTATTAATAATAACAATAATGAGCCAATAAGCATTCGTTTGAAGTAAGGGGAAAATTCAAAAACCTTTTATTTATTTGTTACAACGTGGGTATGTCTTACTAAGTCAGTTAATACAAGTTTTGTTTAATATAAGTTACTTTTAGGCTACTGATGTTGTGTGTGGGATTTTTTTTTTCTTAAGAGTAGCTTAATACTGAATCAACCTTAAGCATTAATGTTTGTTCTAAGAATAGGAAAGATATAATGTTAAAGATCAGATATAAGCACTGCAGAGGCGAGAATGCGAGAATGGTTGCTGCTGAGGTAAATAAACGCTCTCGATCTTTCTCTGCTGCATCTTTGCACTGGCTGTAGAAATGGTCATTAATTCTGATTGGGCACGGTGCAGGTAATAATATGATAAAAATTCATGGCAACATTTATAGGAATTGCATGTTACAGGACAAGCTAGCATATATCGACTGATATATCACCTTACGATATGATCGCGAATATTGCGTAGCTTGTCAGTGATTTCGGATCCGTGTAATTAAATACCGCGACCCTTTTTGAAATACAGGTGATGGAGATTTTGCCTAATCAAGGAAACCGGCTTTACTGACGAGATGCGCATGCTTATCGCTTGCAATATTATCGCCATACCTAGCAACACACGACTCTAAGTCAGTTTAAGTTGATTCGTCGTTTACATCAATTTGATTTCAATTCATGCATGTTCTGAACTGTTTGCTTATTGTCATTGTAGGCTTAGGCTTATTTTTGTCTTAAATCTTAATGCATATACAAATTAATACAATTCTTGTTACAAAATTATAATTTATTTATTTTTTGAAACACAAACTGATCACCTCATGCCCGCCGAATTGAGGCAGTAATTAAAGCAAAAGGTAGCCCCTACTAAAGTATTGAGTGACATATCAACAGTAAATGAACTACTTTCCAGAAGGCCAAACTATTCACAATTTTTTTGTATTGGTTCTTATAAGTATTCTAATTTGTTGAGAGGGTTAATTTTGGTGGGTTTTTGTTAAATGTGAGGCAAATTCATCACAAATTAAAAGAACCAAAGACTTAAACTACTTCAGTCTGTGTGCATTGAATTTTTTTAATACACGAGTTTCACAATTTGTGTTGAATTACTGAAATTAAATTAGCTTTTCCACAACATTCTAATTTATTGAGATGCATTATTTATATATATATTTATATATATAAATACATATATAAATAATGTTTTTCTATTTTATTACATCGAGAAAAGTGGTATTTATATATATATATATACACTGACAAATTATAAAAGCAACACTATTATTTTTGACCCCATTTTTCATGAGCTGAACTCAAAGATCTTAGACTTTTTCTATGTACACAAAAGCTATTTTTCTCAAATATTGTTGACAAATCTGTGTGTTACTGAGCACTTCTCATTTTCCGAGATAATCATCTACCTCAAGGTGTGGCATAACAAGATGCTGATTAGACAGCATGATTATTGCACAGGTGTGCCTTAGGGTGGCCCACAATAAAAGGCCACTCTAAAATGTGCAGTTTTACTGTATTGGGGGGTCCGAAAACCAGTCAGTATCTGGTGTGACCACCATTTGCCTCACGTAGTGCAACACATCTCCTTCACATAGAGTTGATCAGGTTGTTGATTGTGGCCTGTGGAATGTTGGTCTACTCCTGTTCAATGGCTGTGCGAAGTTGCTGGATATTGGCAGGAAACTGGAACACGCTGTGGTATATGCCAATCCAGAGCATCCCCAAACATGCTCAATGGGTGACAGGTCCGTGTGAGTATGCTTGGCATGCAAGAACTGGGATGTTTTTCAGCTTCAGGAATTGTGTGCAGATCCTTGCAACATGGGGCCGTGCATTATCATGCTTGCAACATGAGGTGATGGTCGTGGATGAATGGTACAACAATGGGCCTCAGGATCTCGTCACGGTATCTCTGTGCATTCAAAAATGCCCCACCAATAAAATGCACCTGTGTTCGGTGTCCATAACATATGCCTGTCCATACCATAACCCACCGCCACCATGGGCCACTCGTTCCACAACGTTGACATCAGCAAACCGCTCACCCACACGACACCATACACGCTGTCTGCCATCTGCCATGTAGTGAAACCGGGATTCATCCGTGAAGAGAACCCCTCTCCAAAGTGCCAGATGCCATAGAATGTGAGCATTTGCCACTCAAGTCGGTTACGATGACGAACTGCAGTCAGGTCGAGACCCGATGAGGATGACAAGTATGCAGATGAGCTTCCCTGAGACGGTTTCTAACAGTTTGTGCAGAAATTCTTGGTTATGCAAACCGATTGTTGCAGTAGCTGTCGGGTGCTGGTCTCAGGACAATCCTTGGAGGTGAAGATGCTGGATGTGGAGGTCCTGGCTGGTGTGGTTACATGTGGTCTGCGGGGTTGTGAGGCCAGTTGGATGTACTGCCAAAATTCTCTGAAACGCCTTTGGAGACGGCTTATGGTAGAGAAATTAACATTCAATTCACGGGAAACAGCTCTGGTGGACATTCCTGCAGTCAGCATGCCAATTGCACGCTCCCTCAAAACTTGCAACATCTGTGGCATCGTGCTGTGTTGATAAAACTGCACATTTTATAGTGGCCTTTTATTGTGGCCAGCCTAAGGCACACCTGTGCAATAATCATGCTGTCTAATCAGCATCTTGATATGCACACCTTTGAGGTGGATGGATTATCGCGGCAAAGGAGATGTGCTCACTAACACAGATTAGACAGATTTGTGAACAATATTGAGAGAAATAGGCCTTTTGTGCACATAGAAAAAATCTTAGATCTTTGAGTTCACCTCATGAAAAATGGGGGCAAAAACAAAAGTGTTGCGTTTATAATTTTGTTCAGTGTATATAATATACACCTATATATTTATTTGGATCCCGATTAGCCACTACCAGGTAGTGTCCAAGGTAGTGGCTATTCTTCATGGGGTCCAAAAAGTAAAAAACTAAATTACATTAATCCATAACAATAAAAACCAATACAATAATACATACAAACCCAAAATTCTTTCACAACATCAAGATCAACAATTTACTGAGTACTGTACCATTAAATATTTCTTTAACCATTTTTGTAAACCTCATTTTACTTATTAAAAAACATGTAATGTCCGATGGCATTTCATTCCATATTTTTATTCCTCTGTGCATTCCCATCTGTTGCTTTGCATTAGTTTTTGAAACAGGAAGCAAAAAGTCCTTTTGATGCGACCCTCAGTGGACCAAAAGTCTCTTTTCAGATGAATGAAACTTCTAAATTTTGCATTTCATTTAGAAATCTTGGTACCAGAGTCTGGAGGAAGAGTGGAGAGTTCAGAAATCCATGGTTGCTTGAGGTCCAGTGTGAAGTTTCCAGTCAGTGATGATTTGGGCTTGCCTGTCATCTGCTGGTGTTGGTCCACTTGGTTTTCTGAATCTGCAGTCAACGCAGCCATCAACAGAGCATTTTAGAGCACTTCATGCTTCCTTCTGCTGACAAGCTTATGGAGCTGCTGATTTTATAAAATATTTACTTTTTCACGATATTCACATTTTTTGAGATGTACCTGTATAGCTAAAAATTCTGCTTTGCCATTACAGGAATTAATAATATTTTGAAATATGTTAAAGCAGTTATTTTAAAATTGTAATAGTATTTTTACAATACTGTTTTTACTGTATTTTTTATCAAATAAATGCAGACTTGGTGAACATTAACAACATCTTTGACAAACAAAAAATACAGAAAAACTTTTGGCTGCTAATGTACACATAATATGTTTTTATTATTTATTTATTTATTAAAAAAAAATATTATATTGTATTATAATTATAGTATATTATAATACATTTTTATCTAAATATATACAGGTGCATCTCAATAAATTTGAATGTCATGGAAAAGTTAATTTATTTCAGTAATTCAACTCAAATTGTGGAAACTGTTGTATTAAATATCAATGCACACAGACTGAAGTAGTTTAAGTCTTTGGTTCTTTTAATTGTGATGATTTTGGCTCACATTTAACAAAAACCCACCAATTCACCCTCTCAACAAATTAGAATACTTAAGACCAATAATAATAAAAAAAACATTTAAAAAAAACATTTTAGTGAATTGTTGGCCTTCTGGAATGTATGTCCAATTTACTGTATATGTACTCAATACTTGGATGGAGGCTCCTTTTGCTTTATTTACTGCCTCAATCGGCGCTGGATGGAGGTGATCAGTTTGTGGCGCTGCTGAGGTGGTATGGAAGCCCAGGTTTATTTGACAGTGGCCTTAGCTCATCTGCATTTTTTTGGTCTCTTGTTTCTCATTTCCCTCTTGACAATAACCCATAGATTCTCTATGGGGTTCAGGTCTGGTGAGTTTGCTGGCCAGTCATGCACACCAACAATGGTCATTTAACCAACTTTTGGTGCTTTTGGCAGTGTGTGGACAGGTGCCAAATCCTGCTGGATAAATGAAATCAGCATCTTTAAAAAGCTGGTCAGCAGAAGGAAGCATGAAGTGCTCCAAAATTTCTTTGGTAACGGGTGTGCAGCGACGTTGATTTCAAAAAACACAATGGACCAACACAGCAGATGACATTGCACCCCAAATCATCACAGGACTGTGGAAACTTAACACTGGACTTCAAGCAAACTTGGGCTATGAGCTTCTCCACCCTTCCTCCAGACTCTAGGACCTTGGTTTCCAAATGAAAATACAAAACTTGTTCTCATCTGAAAGAGGACTTTGGACACTGGGCAACAGTCCAGTTCTTCTTCTCCTTAGCCCAGGTAAGATGCCTCTGACGACAACTGTTGCCAAATTCCTTGACACGTTCTGTGTGTGGTGGCTTTGATGCCTTGACACCAGCCTCGGTCCATTCCTTGTGAAGTTCACCCAAATTCTTGAATCAATTTTGCTTGACAATCCTCATAAGGCTGCGGTTCTCTCCGTTGGTTGTGTATCTTTTTCTTCCAAACGTTTTCCTTCTTGTTATACACAAAAATGGTAAATGTTCAAATTAAATGAAACATATGAAACAAAAAAATTGACATCTCAAAATATGTGCACATAGTGAAACACAAGGGGAAAACAGTTAATTAAAATGCAACTAAAACCATCAACCATTTTAACCAATTAAAATAGGAGTTATTATACCAAAAAAAAATTCTGTATCAGAAGAATTTATATTTTTAATAACAGCTTTGCCTTTTTTTTCAGAATCATGGGTCATGATATTGTCTCCATAGTAAAGTTCAAAATAAATGACCATCTTTTTTAATGTAACTGTAAGAACACACTTTCCTTCTTTTACATCCGGATTATGTAATCACATTCCAAATATTCCATCATTCCCCAAGCCTGTATCCAGCTGACAGAAAGTTGGATCGACAGGGAGGGAGTGATCACTAGCTTCAGCCCCTCATGGATTGTTTCTCTCTCTCTCTTTCTTGCAGTTTCCTCCTCCTATCAAACTTGCTTTTTATTTTTCTCATTCATCAATGCTCTTGCTTTCTTTTCTCACCGCCACTATAAGTCTCTCCCACTCTGTCTTTCTCCGCACCGTATATCAAACGCGGTAGGGCTCCAGAAACAGTCTGCAGGCAGTGTAATGAGATCGAGATGTGATGGCATATTGCTCAATCACCATGACAGGAAACAGCTGAATAAGTGAATGCAGCCTTCCAAACTTTGAGTGATCTGTCTTCTGGACACTTCATTAGCTTTTTCAGAACAAGTGTTTTCCACTTGTAAAGTCCCTGTGCGAAGGGAAAAACTATGCTAGTGTCTTTTGGCAATGGATAGCGAATATGGAGAAGGACAGCGAGCAGGTGGATGTAGCCAAGAGACAGCAGTTGTGTGCATGGTGAGTTAGTTTCCCTGCTGCCCAGACTTCTCCGGCCTGAGCCATTTTCTCACATGACGACTGCGTGACAGCTGGACATAAAGCTTATCTCCCCTGGCCCATCTCCCTCTATACCGCCAATAAATCAGATGTATACTAAAAAGCCTGCTTGGAGAACATGTTTTCCTAAATTATACTCTGTATAATTAAGTTTTCTTTAGCTTTTAAATGTGAAAAATGCGATTTCAGCACTGCAGACCTGCTAAATAATGTCAGATAGGTTTTTCTACACTAAAACAATCCTGGGTTAAATACAACCCAGTGCTGGGTAAATAGTGGACAGAACACATGCTGGGTTGTTTTCAACCAACAGTTGGGTTAAATGTTTAACCCAACCTTCTGGCCAGTAACCCAACTGCTGGGTCTAAACAACCCAATCGTTGGGTCCGTCCATAATTTACCCAGCACTGGGTTGTATTTAACCCAGCATTTTTTAGAGTATAAGTGGTCCCCAATCTGCCATTGGTAAAACAAATAAATAGTTCTGCCCCAAACTCATGCCAATGGCTGAACCAGTGTTGCTGTGTCGGACTTTTAGGGTTCTATGCAAACTGTATATACTATATATATATATAGTGTGTACTGTACTATGTTGCGAATAAAAATATGATTAGTATAATATTTTAGCACGCGAATGTGTTATTTTGATTAACAAATAATCTGAAATTACTAAATATAAGTTGGTAATCGAAAAGTTTGGAGTCTTAAAAATTTCCCTTTTATTGAGAACATTCATATTTCAGTATCTCGGTGTGGATAGATTTAATTTAATTTATTATTAATAACATGTTTAAATATAACTCCAAATTAATATTGAGAAATATGATTCAACATTGTAATGCTTTACTATATTTCTGATTAAATAAATACAGGTGAGCTAATACCCTATCTTACAAACCCCAAACTTTTGAAAGGTAGTGTATATGTTGGTATATTTACTATTACTATTATTTATTCTAATTTAGCTTTTTTAGACCAAAGAAGGCAACAGCTCCCTGAGGCAACGTGGTGGTAACTTTTTTTCTCATTAGCACTCTAGTTAAAAAGTTTCCCTTGCAGGATGTTGTTCAAATTATTTGTTTAACACATCCACATCCTTAACCTTAAGTTTCCAAACCCGGCTCAAATGGGATTTGCGTATTCCAGCACTAGGCCAATGTGACTAGTATTATCTAGCGGCTAATATTCAAACACAAAGCATGTTCTTCTTACAGCAGTTTCTGTGATTTCCTCCTCAGCTTAAATTCAGCTGCCCTGAATTGCAATGTGCAAAAAAAAGAAATGTTAGCGGCAGCTGACGGAGAAATACAAATAGTGTGGTGAGGTGGGTGAGACGGAGTTAAAATTAAACACGAAACTCTGTCATTACAGGTCAAGGGAGAGCAACGGCAGAGCCGAAGCCAACGGCCCAGCCTAGTTCTGCTGCATGTTTGCGGTGCTGAGACTGACCCATGCTGAGCTTGTGGTTGAGCCTGCTAGGACATCAGTCTGGCTTCGGCTCAAATGGGCTTTTGCGAAAACACAGACCCAAATGACTAAAGTCAGTGTAATTTCAGAGTAGAGGATGTTTACGAAAAATAAAAAAATCCGACATGATGTTCTGCAGTAATCCTGCTGAAAAGCCAGGAAGGAAAAGAAGGATGGGAAGATGAAGATGAAAAATGAGGGCAACGAAGTTGTTTTCGTTTAACAACCGTCTTGTGCTCTCTGGTACAAAATGGTTATTAAGATGGCTACATCTTCTTGAACACCCGCTGCTACCCTCATGTTTTAATTTATGGACAACAATAATTACCAGCAGGCTTGATTAATTATGTCTAAACAATATGCTCCTCGTACACATGCCACAAGGGCTAATTATCCTAACAAACAGGATGGGCTGGGACAATTGGAGGTTATCAGCAGTAGTCATAACTGCATGATCGTAGCAGCTGAAAATCTCAACGGCTTTAAATGACATACTAAAAACACCAGCTTTACATGTTACAATGCCTGGCTATTCATTCCCAAGCTCCTCCTCTCTTTTACCTTCCTCTGGCCCAAATTAATTCATATACATTTTGTTATATGATGCCATGGAATGAGTTATGAGAGCCTGTCAAAAGGGCCGAGATTCCTGCCATTTTTCCGTCCCCTCCCGGTTTCCCTGCTCTTTCAACTCCACTGCAGGGGTGGACACTTCATTCACGTCACATGGCGCTCGCATAATGGCACAAAAAAAAAAAAAAAAAAATCTATTCAGATTCCAAGGTCAGTTGTATGTGTTAGTTTTCTTCTAAAGGCTCTACAAGCCTTTCAGATAACTCATCTTGTAAAAACATATTACTGCTCTGACACAGATTTGATAGTTTTGTTGAATCTTAACCACTTCTTGGTATCTTAGTATCTAATTAAAAATATAATTACATTAAAATGCTGTGACGATCCGGATACACCTGTGATAGCTTGCAATATCTAACATGTCTAATTTGTAATCACAAAGTCTGATGTTTCAATATACAGACTACATGGGCCAACTGCCGATGATCCATACATAAAGTAATGAAAAGTAATAATAATACAATTGTGTGTGTGTACACATATACATACATAAAAATACACTTGCATTATCAATGCAATTTTAACTGTCAAAATGAATGAGTATCGCATGATTTCATTTAATATTTAAAAATATTCAAATAGATTTTTCATATTTAAGAGTCTATATTAAGCAACATACTTATTTTATTTAAATGAACACAACTTAAATTCAAATATTATTTTTGATTTAATGTTACTTAGTATATTTTGATGTTTTAAAATACTACTTATTTAATATTTGTATTTATACATTTACGATGTATTTTTTATATTTAAATCATATATTTTTTCGAATTATTTAAAGTTTAAAATAACCGGATATCCATCATGTCTCGGCACTTTAATTTGAACTATTTGCAATTTCTACATGTGCACGTTTATTCTACTGTTCTGGCGTGTTTACCGGGTAAAGGTCGGATTAAGTGCGTTACCTGCTCTTATCGCGTTGGTCCCTCGTTATGGCTGCATCCTCCTCCTCATCCCCTGCCGATCCTGAACGCTTTCTCCTCTCCTCTCTCTGTCAAACGGCCCTGCTTGTTTTCACTAGCACAATATTACGTGATGCCATAACACTATGCCACATAGTCCACCCCTGAACCGCCCCGTGGACACCTCGGCTGTCTTCAAACCTCCGTCTCTCTCTCTCTGCCTCTCCTCTGGACCGCATGTGTCTTCTCGCTTTACCAGCTCTACAACCTGATTGAGTTACAGAGCGACTCGCGCAAGCATACGCGCGTAATCTCACACCTCCTCCCGCGTGCCCTCCCTCTCTTCCGACTCTTTAATGATACACAAGCAGATTTGGCCACATATTAATATTCCATTGCGGGCTACAATTATCCCGAGGCTGCTTTGTTTGAGTTTACGGCTTCCAGACAGTAATAGCCCATCGTAAGAGGTGTTGCTCCGCTGTAATAATGTGGGTTTCTTAACTTAATTGCGCGTCAGATCATGTGGATGAATGAAGAGATGAGACTGCTGCCTGTATAATGTAGCCATTAAGCACAATTAAACGCCAGCAGCCACGGTAATATTTTAGCGAGCTGGTGGATGGGAGCTGTCGCTGCCTTGTGTATTAAATATGACAAGGAAACAATGGTCGCGGTGCCCTTGGGGTGGTTTGCACGCGGACGCTAAAATTGAAGTTCCCCGAAATAGCGTGATATATTAATTATCACCAAAAAATATTTTATGAAAACAATCTATGCAAGCAATGCGATGCAGAGACACAATGTAGCACCATTATTATATTCTGTATGACAGTACCTCACCCTGAACTTCAGCAGACGCTCAATGGTGCACTCCGCAAATCCCGTTCAGTCGCACCCAAATCACAGCGTTCAGATGCTGATCCCGCTGTGCCTATTTCTACACATGAATGATGCGTATGGATAGCATCCGTTACAGCATCAGTTTAATTAGGCTACATTGTTCATTTCCTCGCATCCACAACATTCATGTCGACCCCGCCCCCGGCGCTCGTGATTGGCTCAGAGACTCGGGGTGCCTTCGCACGAGCTATATTTAAAGTAAACAGGCGCACATCTGGCCAGCGGTGCGCGTCACTTTCGCCGGAGGTCTCGAGCCGACGCTGTGCGGTGAACCAGATAAATCCTTGACAACTTGACGGTTGAAAAACTATTTATCCGAGTTTAATTAGAGATGGGAATCGTAATCTGGTTTCTTTAAATTATTTCTTAACGGTCCCATTTACGAATCGTTCAGTAGGCTATTATTGCTCCATAGATGTTTGGAAAAAAAGAAACGCATTTCTTATTGCCTCTAAGAGTCTGTCGCCAAATTTGAACAGATTTAAACATACCAGATTTCGTTGGGAAATCTCTAACTATTTGCAAAGCAAATTCAGTAGCAGAGTCGCTGAATAGAAGAGTTTGGTCTGCAACACTTGAAGAACTGAACGATTAATGGTACTTTTTACAACCGGTACTGAATTAAGAACTCGCAAGTGCAACAACAACAAAATAAATGTCATTATGTGCGGACTTCTGTCAAACTACTGCCCTCTTGTGGTCGAACTAAAAGCTCACATTACTTGTCTTACTCTATGCATACAGTATACGTAGGTCTCTAAATCCAGTTATGAAATAAATACAAACAGTTTTAAAAATTATTGGAATTTATTCAAATATTTTGCATTACATATAAACACTGAATCAATAACTTGCAGGCCACTGTTATCAAAATATAATATGCAAATTGTCTTTTAATAAGTGAAAGTGACGTGACATACAGCCAAGTATGGTGACCCATACTCGGAATTCGTGCTCTGCATTTTACCATCCAAAGTGCACACACACAGCAGTGAACCTTTTATGCTGCAGTGCCCGGGGAGCAGTTGGGGGTTTGGTGCCTTGCTCAAGGGCACCTTAGTTGTGGTATCGAGGGTGGAGAGAGCGCCCCACCAACAGTTCCTGCCGGCCCGAGACTCAAACTCACAAACTTTCGATTATGAATCTGAATCTCTAACCATTAGGCCACGACTTCCTACGAGCTAATAACCTAGCTATGTTATTTTTGCCAATTATTTATTGCATTATTAAGTAATTTGTACTTTTTAATCGCCCTCCAGTAGATTTGATGATTGATCATTGGGCTTTTGGAGTGAGAAGGTACACTTTCTCTGACAGTGAATCCAGTCCCCATGATTTGTGCTTTTCCTCAAAGGCATCGACAGACTCTAGCAATTCAATGTCACATCCACCTCCTGAAATATGAGACATTGCCATGATTATTGGATACAACGATTTAGAAATAAATGCTCTATAATACATAATGAATGATGAAAACGTAATCTTGGTAAGAAATAGGAAAGATGACATGTCAGAGCAATGAACAAAACTCACCAAATACATTTTTTACATCCTCTTCTGATACAAAAAATGGTGGACCTGTATGTCAAATATGGCAACAGAAAAGATCAAATACTAAAGACAAGACACATATGCTTTATAATGAGTAATATAATAATAATATTTTATTCCATTAATTTCTCCCCCTAACATTACCTTTATACAGCTCAGGATTATATTCCAGTGTGTCCACGAGATATCTGCAGTCATTGTTCATTAAGCACATAAGGAGAGCAGCATACCTTGGAGATGAAGAGAATATGTATTTACAAACAAGTCCACTTAAATTAATAATTAAATAAAAGAACATAAAATGTTTATTTATTTAATACTTTTGCCTGTCACTTGGGTTTATAGCCACCAGCGCTCCTCTATCCCAAATTCCTCCAAACTTTCCTCCAACGGTGCTATATATGGACAGAGACCAAAAAGACAGAGGCATTTAAATGTGTTTCATGTGACATGTTTTATCGTCTAAAATTAGAATGTATAAAATGTACCTGGAGAACTTGTATAAATCACACTGATAGATGGAGATCTTTCCATCTGCACTCTGAGAACAAGGAAAATGCATTAGGTGAGTGGGCATGACACAAAAACATCACGCTGTCTATTTCCATTAAAGAAAGCTAAAGTAACCATCTCGCAGTGGGAGTGAATTACACAGAGGGGCATCCGTCTGTATTAATCTAATCGGAGGAAGCCACGAAGACACAGAAAATGCCATTATAACCAGTGTTGGGGAAAGTTACTTTTAAAAGTAATGCATTACAATATTGCGTTACGCCCTAAAAAGTAACTAATTACGTTACTTAGTTACTTTTTATGGAAAGTAATGTGTTACGTTACTTTTGCGTTACTTTTTAAATATGAGCAGGGCTTGATTGCTTGTTTTTAATATAAGAAGTTCTATTTATAGCGAACGTAAAAGCACTTCACACCAAAAAGTGTAAACAATAAACAGGCTGAAGGAAGAGTAAATCATGTCTGTACAGTAGAAGATTCAACACTCTTCAGCAATTAAAAAGCAATCAAGCACAATTGTTAATGTAAAGTCATTTTTGCTTATTAGTATGGTTGAACTGGATCATCAAAGGTCAGCAGCAAACACGTTGGTTAATAAAATGAGATTAGATATATTTGTGTTGTTTAACATATTTAATTATTGCAGGGTTGCGTCATATTCTGAGTTTGCATTTCACTGTTTTAATTAATTTTGATGAATACTGAATCTGTTTTTTGCGAGTGGGATGAATTAATACACATTCACATTTAGTCTAGATTAGAACTACAGAAAGATCAGGTTCTCACAGCGCACTGTCAGTCAATAAATGGTAAAAAAGTAACTCAGATTTTTCTTGTAAATTAAAAAAGTAATGCGTTACTTTACTAGTTACTTGAAAAAGTAATATGATTACATAACTCGCGTTACTTGTAATGCGTTACCCCCAACACTGATTATAACAATAACTATAACAGTGCATCTACCTTATGCTTAACCTCATTCATTTGCAGTTACTTTAGCTATACAAAGACCTGTCTGTTATATGCTCCTTTATATGGCAATCTGGTATTCGTAATCATGTTATTTTAATTCATTATTAGAATCATCAACAGACTGGTTTGTGGTGCTAAACTTTTTAACACAAGTCTTGCACATTCAAATGTCTTACTTCCACGTTGCAAAATAAGGTGGATAACTCAATGTATTATGTATGGACACTATGATCCTTTAGGGCTAATTTTGTCATTGGTTTGTGCCCAGCAAACAGTATGAATGACAAATGCAGGACCTTCAGATACCTTGAAAACCTTTGCTCCAGGAATGGCTGGTACTGGTTCTTCATTAAAAGCAAGATTTTGCTCTGCAAAGAATTGTTTGATTCCTTTTTCGGAAATTTCAACTCCAACAACTGTGTGACCCATATCAGCCAGCCTGAAACAAACAAACCTTTTTTGAAACTTTTATGGAAGTGCGAGGAAGATTTTAAACATCACTCATTAACACAGACTTTAGACCTCATACCACTTCATGTCTACAGCTTTTCCACATAGTGGGAAGAAGAATCGAACCTCCTTTCGTCCACATACGACTTTGTCCAAGTTGTTTTCCAGCAAACTACCAAAAAGATACAAAAAGTAGGAAATTGAAACAATTGCAGAAAGACATTTTAAGTAAAACAATAAATTGATAACACTGTGGTTCCTCTTCACATTTATGGAAAATTCAAAAGGAACATTATTTATAAGCAACACAGGATGGTGTCTAAATCATGGCGCTAAATGATGCCTTATTATACATGATTAACGATGAAACTATGAAAGCTATGAAACAATCTGAACAGAAATAAGTTGACTTGACTGTAGTGTTGGAGGTGACTAAATGTGTAATTACCTGTGCACTTCCGATCTGTGAAAACCAGTTTTTCCTTCCTGCCATCTATTCTCCCACTCGGACAAAGCCATCACTCGGTTTGCCTGGGCAGACATCTCTTCTCTTCTCTTCTCTTCTCTTCTCTTCTCTTCTCTTCTCTGTAGCAGACAGTTGCTGTGTGCAAATGATAAAATGCAACTAAGCACATAATGATGCATAGTTAGGAAAGCAAAAAAAAGGCTGATCAGCATAAAAAAGAAAAAATGTAGAACACACTTTCCAAATCAGTTATATTGCTGACGTCATAGTTGATCTAATCGAGCTACTGTGGCCCATATTTATGTTATCAGATTCATCTGTCAAGTTAAACAAGTTGCATGACATGCACTTATCCTCAAAAGCATGAACAAAACTATGCAAGATAAAGAAAATACCATAAGGATTATATGCAACAGAACACTTCTACTGGTGTTTCTGCATTTAAAAATGTTTAATTTTCATATTCAGTTAATGTTGTGTTAATAATGTTGCATACTGTTGGGCTCACACACACACACACGCACACGCACGCACGCACGCACACACACTTATGTATGTATATATTAGTGTGTGTGTTGTAAACTTTATTTATATTACTAGTATACACTAAATACATTTTACCAGCACACAATTCCTTACATAATAAGTTGGTAAAGGATGCAAATTAAGAATCAAGCTTCTCAAACAAGTATTTAACAAGTAACGTTAGTCAAATTTTTCAGCACCCGTTTGACTTGCATAATCACAATGACAATGCAAATATCACGTCATCTCTGAATTGTTATTCTCTATTCATGCTAAAACTGTCACAATACATTTATCCTTTGGCTCATAACAACGGACTATCACCGGCCAACGGAGAGAACTACATTTAGGTCTTAGTTCTGCTTTATTGTTGTTTTGTGACTTACTGCAGTTTGGGCTGCAGTCGTTTCAACAGCGACGTGCTTTATAAGAAAACACTAGAAATCAAACTCTAAGCTCAATAAAATATAAATGTTAGACAAACAAATAACTTTCTGCCGAGGCAGTGCACAATGCAATCCACCGGTCTTTAAAAAAGCACTGAGCATATTCCGCCAAAATAAGTTAATCTGTTACACATAATACGAATCTGCAGCAGTCACTGTAAATGTTTTGATAAGATTTCAGATTTGTTACCTCGCTTTTCTAATTCAGTGATCACCCGATTAGCTGATCCTCACAGTCCCTTTCAAACTCTTTAGCTCACATGCATCGGTTTCATAACAGGAATAATTTGTGCGTAGTGGGCGTGGCTTCCCACATAACGTCATACGTAGTACTGGCGCTTCCTTTCAGGGGAGCAGCCTTCCGTTCCGTTTGTGGATGTCGCTAGAACACCGTGGATGCTCCCAGAGTTTACAGTACTAGTACAGTGAATCTATTTTGAGTGAGTTTTGGCAGAATCGCTGACTGAAGCAGTAGGAATTCATGCTAATGTGTTCAAGACTGTTCTACAAAACAACTGCAGTACTATAAATATGAACAGACCGAATGTGTTTTAGAACAAGCAGCCGTTTGCACTAGTGATTTCCCCAAAACGGTTTGATTATTTGAAAACACTGGAAACATTGGAGATATTTCTAATTTTCTAGTACAGTGGTCAAAATATAATTGCAATCTCACTTGTTATGATCTAGGACCCATGTTTAGGACAGGCTATATATATATATATGTGTGTGTGTGTGTGTTCAATATTGATGCGCGCATGCGCAGTAAGCCGATGTAGGAAAATCTGACGGGTAGGATAAAATGTCAGGACACCGGTCCACTTCAAGCACTGTATATATATATATATATATATATGTAACGGATGTATGCCAGTAAGGGCTGTGTGTAAACCCTCACACTCCAAACGCCAAAGGCTACAGCCTCTAGCGTCAGTCGCTAGAGCGCCTCTTTTGAGGTCAGGGAGAGTGAGGTTTACACACAGCCCTTACTGCATACATCCGTTACACTCACCCCCCTAAACCTCACTCCCATCCGGGTCACGGCACCAATGTTACTCCCCCCGGGTCCACACCACCACAACTCGTTCTTGCTCCGAGCGGGTCTCGAACCCTGAATTCCGGTGCGGGAGGCGGGCGCTCTAACAAGGAACGCCAAAGGCTACAGCCTCTAGCGTCAGTCGCTAGAGCGCCTCTTTTTGAGTCAGGAGAGTGAGGTTCACACACAGCCCTTACTGGCAACACATCTGTTACACTCACCCCCCCTAAACCTCTCACTCCATCCGGGTCACGGCACCAATGTACTCCCCCCGGGTCCACACCACCACAACTTGTTCTTGCTCCGAGCAGGTCTCGAAACCTGAATTCCGGTGGGAGGCGGCGCTCTAACAAGGACGCCAAAGGCTACAGCCTCTAGCATCAGTCGCTAGAGCGCCTCTTTTTGAGGTCAGGAGAGTGAGGTTTACACACAGCCCTTACTGGCTGTGTGTACATCCGTTACATATATATAATATATACATAAAAATCCTGACATTTTATCCTACCCGTCAGATTTTTCTACCTCGGCTTACTGCGCATGCGCGCATCAATATCGAATCCATTTTCTCACGCTTAACAAGAATATTTAATGTATCTGCATTACTGTAAGGGGTAGGTAGTACGCCGAGGTAGGGAAATCTGACCGGGTAGGATAAAATGTCAGGACACCGGCACTTCTGACATGTTACTCAAAGTAAAATAGCCAGGGACTGGGTGGTTAGGCTATATGATCCCATATATGATTAGAAATGATATAGATACTATGTAAAGCACACTACCCAGGCGGATCACCTCTTATCTCGACCCATCACGTGAATGAAGCAAGCAGAGTCGGTCTACTTCATTTTGTGGTGCGCGAGAAGGAGAGGCGGTGCGGAGTTGTAGAATCACAATTAATTATTGATTACTAATTTGAATGAGTACTTTATAACGAAAATCATATCTTAAAATGAAAAGAAGCAGGCTTTTGCAATCACATAATTTTAAACCGTAAACTCCTTGAAAGTCCAAGGATCCAGTGAACAAATTCAAACAGTAAGCTCAAACAGTGCTAATGCAGAAAACAGGCCGATTTCATCAGCGATTACAGAGAGAATAGTGACTTATGTCAGTAAAAATTATTATTTTCAGCGTGTATTTGGCTTAAAAGCAAGAGTGTTTATAATGAACGCTGATTATGCGGTGGTCAGAGATTTAGCGATTCTGTGGTTTAGTGGTCTTTGGCGTCTCCCTATGGTCTTGTTTGGTATTGCAGCTTGACTTGTGCTAATTTATATTGGAAACTTTTATTTAATTATTGATTGATTTATTGTGGCACTATACATCATTGTGAATTATTAAAAAGTACTTATTTATTTAATATAAAAAGTCAAATAAATAAATAATTAAATAAGAGGGGGGGGGGGGGGGTCGGGTGAGTACCGACACTTCTTTCTTTCCACTTCAAGCACTGTATAATATAAATATGCTATATCAAATGCATATATGCATATATTGTATACCATCAAATATATCCCCATAAAATGTAAATATATATATATATATAAAAACGGGGATAATTGCTAAATTTGATGTTTTTGTTAAATAATAGCAACAAAAATAACAATTATTATAGTTAATCATTATTTTGATGTTTGTAGATCAATGTGTCTGCACTTGGTTTTAGTACAATAGAGAATGAGAATGTGACATAACTCCTCATTTTCTATTCACCAATTATCATATTGGCATAAAAAAACAGTATTATAACAAAATTATATCTTTATAAAAACACATTACAAAATTAAAACTAAATTGGAAAAAATCGATTTGTATTTAAGATTTTTATTTTCATCGGGGTGTAGGCTACGTTCACCGTTGGGAATAAATCACGGCTGAAGGGCGTTGTTAGGCACGACTCGAAGCGGAGTCATAATTAAAAAATAAATTAGAATTAAATTGTATTTA